>ML677350.1:7057573-7292921 GCA_007922305.1 Dermatemys mawii
TGAGGGAAAAAGGCAAAAAACACATGAAAACTTTAAAAAATCAAGTTTTCTATCATATTTCTATTAATTTTTTTAGACAGATGGACACCACAGCTACAAAAAAATGGTAAATGTGTATATATAGTATTTCCAAATCTCTCAATTGATTTTTATCCACTTGTCATGCAATTCACTTTCAGCAACTTAGCCAATGAAAATGCAGCACCTATCCTCCCATCCTCAAGGTCACCTTTTAAACTCTCCATACAGAAGAAAGAAAATATATACAAATAAAGGGTCCAATCCTGCCAAGCCTTCTTCAAGAGTAAACGTTTAGTAGAAGGACTACTTAAAAGACTTTGAGGGACAAAGTCCAAAGAGCACAAAACTTAAACAGAAAGAAATCATAATTTGCCTTAAAGTTAATGGCAACAATTGAAAGTAGTGAGTGCATGTTTTCCTGAAGTTTGATTTCCAAGGAAACTTTGCTCCTAGAAGCCCTAGTTCATACTGTCTCCAATCATGTGCACACACACATCTAGATTGGAGAAAGAGAGAGAAAGGATTCATGGTGATGGCAGAAATACTTCAAATACAAACCAAGAAGTTTGAATATTAAATCAATGACCCCAATCATGGCTCACTGTGGCCATGTTTACAACATTAAGGGCTTGTCTATACTTTCTGCTAAATCGGCAGTGCTGCGATCAATGCAGTAGCGTTGATTTAGTGGGTCTGGTGAGACAAGCTAAGTCAATGGCAGAGCGTTCTCTCATAGAGGTCTGTTCCTCACTTTCCCAAGAAATGGGAGGTAAGTTGGTGAGAGAGCATCTCCTATTAACGTAGCACGGTGTAGACACCCTGTAAGTTGACCTAAGTTATGTCGACTTCAGTTACGTAACTGAAGTAGTGTAACTTAGGGCTGCTCTACAACACTAAGTTGGACCTAAATTTAAAGATTATGTTCCCCTCAAAAGCTTTCAAGACCATGTCTGTTAAGAGGATTTAAAGACCATCTTTTAAGCAAAACATCATTTTGCTTAAAGTAGTGTAGTAGTAAGGAGAATGGACTGCAAAAAAATGCTGTGAAGCACTCAGACAACCCTGCAGCATGTAGCAAGATGCCAACAAAGCACATTAAAAACTTAAAGACATGATCCAGCCACGCACACGTCTAAAGTTACTTGAGCTGAACAGCTGGATAATCAATTCAAATAACTGCAGGTATGCTTGTATTTTGGTGACAAGATGGATGCTTATATTTAAATATGCAATCACTTAATACATATTTAACAATCCCTTCCACAGGACTACAGTTTACAGTGTCAAATCATGCAGTGCTACCACAAGTTACAAAGACTTACAGTTTAAAGTTTTTAGACGAACAACTGGAAACAAGTGTCACAGTTTATAGGATGGATGTTACATAAGATGTCAGAATGAGGGAAGACAAAACACCCCCAGAAAATTACTGAGAGCATGGAACAGAAGCCAAGTCAACAGAAAGGGAATTAATATATAGAGGGACTTGCGTATTATTTAAAGTTCTTGATTTTGAGTTGGGTTTATATAGAGGCCTAGAATGTCAGTGTACATAGTAGTCACATAATATATTTAAAACATTTTCAACAGAACGATGTGCTATTTATTCATAGATATGTCATGTCATCTTAGCCATTTTGTTTTTGTTGGGTTTTTATTTATATAGTTTAGAGTTATGATTAAGATTGCAACATATATTAACAGCTTTGATAGTTAGAAATTAACATCTTCAGCTACCATATCTAGTTTTAAGTGGAAGTATGTTGGATATTAAACCCACTGTACCTTCAAACATTCCAATATATTGATACTAAAAATACTTTTTTCTATCTTTTGTGTGTTGAGTAAATTCACGTATTGCCTTGGAATCCATGTGTGCACTTGACTCATGAAGGCAGATAATTCCTGTATAAGTAGTCTAGATCAGTTCTCAGATTGTGGGTCAGAACCCCATTTTAATGGGTTTGCCAGGGCTGGCATTAGACTTTTTGGGTCCTAGGACTGAAGTTCAAGTCCCACAGCCCAGAGTCGAAGCCACAAGGTTTCTTGGTTCCCTTTCACATCGCCACCACAAAAAGAAACAAGGGTATCAGTTACAAAATCTTCTTTGAAATACATCAATAAAATTAAGGATGCAAGTCCCACTTTCATCTTTCAGCCTTCTGTCATGGTTCCTGCATCAGAGTTTTCTTCAGCCAAAGACACCAGTTCCTCTGCAGCATCTGACAGGAGTCTTCCATTAGAAATAAATATCACAAGAGAAAATGAGAAGCAGCTTCCTATTACAGCTAAGGATGTTCATTCTCCCTATGCGCCTTGGTTTCCTCTGAACTGGTCACATCTCTTTCCCATATAGTCTCAATACTCAATTTCAGGAGCAAGTTCTTCCACAATATATAGGATCTATTAGTGATTCACAGGTTGCAGATTCTCAATTCTAATAATTTTCATTGTCTAGTTCAAGATGCAAAGGAACAACAAATTTTAAGAATCAGAGAGGTAGCTGTGTTAGTCTGGAATTGCAGAAGTGACAGAGAGTCCTGTGGCACCTTAAAGACTAACTAAAGTTTTAGAGCATAAGCTTTCGTGGGCTAATACTCACTTCGTCGGATGCAAGTGGAAGTATCCAGGGGCAGGGATAAATAAGAGGCAAGGGCCAGGTTGAAGATAACAAGGTTAGTCCAATCAGGCTTGTTGTTGTCTCTAATTAGGGAGGACCTCATCCTCCCTAATTAGAGATAACAACCAGCTTGTTATCTCTAATTAGGGAGGATGAGGTCCTCCTCTAGCAGCTGGTCTGAAGGTGTGAACACTGAGAGAAGAGAAGCTGCTTTTGTAGTTAGCTAGCCACTCGTAGTCTTTGTTCAATCCTTGATTGATGGTATCAAATTTGCAAATGAATTGCAGCTCTGCATTTTTTCCTCTTTGCAGTCTGGTCTTGAAGGTTTTTCTGCTGCAAGATGGTGGCCCTGAGATCTGTAATTTTGCGTCCAGCGAGACTGAAGTGTTCTCCTACAGATTTTTGTATATTGCCATTCCTGATATCTGATTTGTGTCCATGGACACACTGTGTAAATGGACTTCAGGAGGTCATCCAGTCCAACTCCCTGTTAAAAGCAGGGCCAATCTCCAACTCAATAATCCAACAGATTTTTGTCCCAGATCCCTAAATGGCCCCCTCAAGGACTGAACTCACAAACCTGGATTTAGCAGGCCAATGCTCAAACCACTGAGCTATCCCTCCCCATAGCTCAGTGGCTTGAGCATTGGCCTACTAAATAATCCCATAAGATCATTCTGCTCCTATACATGATTCTTCTTTCTTAACTGATGACATCATTGCACAGGCTACTCCACTTTCAACTGATGAATTTAAAAAACTTTTAAAAGAAGTCAGCTCCATTACAACTGAGTAGTACAGGAGAGGGTATCAGGCAGAGAAACATCAGATTAGTACAAGATCCTTGATCATTTCATCAAATCCACAAGGATCTATGCCCTTTTACTTCACACTCTGGTTCCTATCTTTTTTCCTGCAGGCTTGGATGCCAATCACCATAGATCAATGGGTCCTTCAAGTAGGCAAGGATTGTTATGCCATTCAATTTCAAACCTTTTCTTCCTTCCCACCCCACTTCCCAGTCCCTTTTCAGAGACCATTCTCATGAGAATGCCACACGCCAGCAGACAGATCACCTCAACAAGATAGGAGCATTAGAAGCCCTTCTGATGTACTAATTCTATTTTCTTTATTTCCTCATACCAAGAAAAGGTGGTTAACATCCAGTTTTAGATCTCAGGAACCTTAAATACATTCAACACACCAAGTTCTGCATGGTAACTATTGCTTCAATTATCCCAGAACTAGATACCATGAACTAGTTCATTACCCTCAACTTACAGGACATTTATTTTGATGTGCAAGTGCACTCACAAACGCCAAGTTTTATGGCTCTGGGGAGTCATCATCCATTCTGGCACTTCCTTTCAGGTCATTGACACAGCAGGTGTTTATGAAGCACCTGCCAGGGCTAGCAGCTCATTTATGCATACAAGCATTGCACATTTACTTTTATCTGGACAACTGGCTTGTAAAGGGGAAGTCACGAATGCAAGTCATGGCAGTGGCAAGCAAAGCGATTAATTTATTTTTATCCCTAGGTTTGGAGATCAACATAAAGCCAAATCTGAATCTGTCCTGGTCTATAGGAGAGCTTTGATTAATTCTAGACTGTGTAGCTGTGAGAGCACTCTCTCTACTGAACATATTTCAAATAAAAAAAAACTGTATCCTTCAAATCTGTACTTACCCTCTGCCTACAATAAGAGGTTTCAAACTTTTAGGCCATACGGCTTCATACACATTTGTAAGCCCAATCGCCAGATTGTGTGTCAGAGTATTTCAAGCATGGATCAAGTCGGCTTGGAAAGTAACACTCCATGATTTGTCATTAAAGGTACTGATTCCAGTTCAAATTCTGGAGCCTTGATGGAATGGTAGATGACAAAGGGAAATGTATGTGTTGGAATTCCATTTGCTTTTCCAGTCATGTCGAAAGATATGAAAATTGATTCATCCAAAATAGGCTGGGATGCTCACATTACTTTTGTCCTCATAGCCTCTGGTCATGTCTAGAATCTGTGATTCACATAAACATACTAGAACTAAGAGCAGTGAGATTAGCTTGCAAAATCTTTCTGCTTGTCATCAAGGACTCTTCAATCCAAGTTCTCATGGACATATTATACAGACAGAGGTTGAAATCAGACCGTCTTTTTCAAGAAGCCACAAAACTTTCAGAATGGTTTATTCAGAAGCACATCAGTCTGACAGTTTTTCACTTCCTGGGAGAGAAAAATGGTATTGCGTACACACTAAGTAAGCAAATGTCTTATCTGACTAATGGGAAATGAAACATCTTCTACTAATCCAAGTCTTCCAGTAACGGAGAATTCTTCAGATAGACTTGTTTGCATGGGATCAAAACAGGAAATCTCCATTTTTTTGTTCTTGATCAGAAAGGAGTCTGGGATCCTTGGCAGATGCTTTCATGATTTGCTGGTCACATCATTTGATATATACTTTCCCCTCCATCTCCACTGAGCCCAGGGAAGTTATCAAAAATAAGACATGAGAAGGCTGGAGTGAAACTAATGGTTCCAGGATGACCCCATTAATATTAGGTCTGAGAACCAAAACTAATGATCCTTATGCCAATAAATCCTCTACTCAGCTTGAAATCCATTTCAAAAGAAAAAGTAAAGGCGTTGTGATAATGCACTTATACCATACATTTAAACAGAAGCACTCTTATGAACTTTAATGCCAGATTTTTCTGGTTCTCCTGGGAGCTGTTCAACCCCCACACACATACATACAGCAACATGCCATAACATGCAAATGTTTCCTGCCTTTGATGCTCTAAACATACAGTATATATTTAGCCATTTATAGTTCTTTTACTATGAAGTGACACTTATTTAGTAGTTTTATACCCCCCAATTCCATTTTAGAATATTCGCAAGCCTCTTTTTCCAATAACTTATACCCTCCAACCAGCAGATGCAGACAGGAAACAAACTGGTGATACACTATTGCTATGAAAGGGGCTCCTCCAGTTGAATGTGCCACTTTTTTCCTGTCTTCCTGCAGGTGGATATTACATTCTGCCCGGCTGAGCTAGTAGCCCCTTCATTTATTTTTCCTAATCTTAACCTCTAACAAGATTGCTTGGCTCGTTATTTTTTCTTTATCAGTTCTTCTGAGGCTCAAGTTCCTTTTTCCGAAAGCACAGCGAGGCAAAACATGTATGTGATAAGCGTGACAAACTATGCCTGGTTGTATCACCTCACTGGTAGCAGACTCTAAAGCACCACTGAGCAAAGGAAAGACTACCTGAAAGGGGGCATGCACAAGTAGAAAGAATTATTTGGCTTACCTTTCTTTTCTCCTCATCTGCAGGATCAAATTTGAAAGTGGCCCTATTCTGGAGAAAGAAACAAGTTAAATGTAAAATAATTGCCATAATCTGACTAGAATAAACCTCACAGTTTTAACATGAATCTCAATTTGATAGAGTACAAAGGGACTTTCTTGAATCATGTAATCTAACTCACTGCATCCAACTGAGACTACAGTAAGCTTGCAGTAAGTGCCTCTAAAATTGTTCCCCAATTACCTCTATAGTTGTAGTAAGAGCCTGGATCTAGGAGCTCTGTAGTTCTAACCTTTACTCCCTCTGTGATTGTGGCCAAGTCACTTAGGGTATTTTGGTCACTTAGGGTATCAAAGACTGACCCCACTGAAATCAGGGGTATTTTTGTCACTAACTTCAATCGGCAGTGGAATCAGGTCAGTGAGATAACTGCAGTTTCCCTCGTGTGTAAGTAGGTATTATCTCCATCTTTTCTCCTTATACAGGTGTTGAGGATTAGTTACACGTGTAAAGCAGCAAGACTACCTAGTTACTCGGGCTTTACAAATATGTAGCTTGGGAAATTCCGCTTTAGGTTGACTTTGCCAGTGTGGGGTATTTTAAAAATAATTTACCCAGAGAATGTTGATTCTAATATAAGTGAGTACAGTACAAGATATGTTGACATACTGCTTTAATTTTCACTGGTTGTCTAAATGCATTACCTAGTGCTCTTCTGTTATAGGTACAATTAAGGAAGGTGTGGTGAGAACTTGAGCTAGTGATGGACATTAGTTCTATTTTAGAATATTCTGAACTGTATTAATAATTAATCAGCACACAAGTTGCAAAAATATTGTTAGACAGAAATTTAACTTGAACACCAATTAGTTATTTTAGCAGTATTTGGTCTTTAATAATGCTAAAAAAAAGAGATGGAAAGCAATGGAGTGTAAGACTCTTGCTAAGCTATGTAATTTTATTTAATGAAGTGAACATTGAATCTTTACTATCTCTGTCCTTTAACACTGTAAGAGGAAAAAATGCAAGCTGTTATCTTTCATACATATCATTGAGCAAGAGGGAAAACACACATTTGGTGTACCCACTGCAGATGGGGCCATGGAGTGGGAAAAAAAAGAAATGAGCATCTAAATAAATGCTCTTTTAAACAGCCAACTGCAACCACCAAGAAATCACTCTTAAAAGTTAGAGAGAGACAGAACTCTATCCTTCTATTAAAGAAATAAGTTATCTACTGTTTTTAGAATTTGTTGGGTTTTCTTTTCTTAAAGATTTGAAAAACATGCCTAGAGTAATAGGTGGTTTTTTCATACGCCTTTAAAAAAAAAAAAATCTAGCTATCAGTTTGTAATGGCACCTAGATACTCTGATGTCTTCTGCTTCTGCCTGATTGTGTCTTAGAGGATAAATAAATGAGAGACAGACAACACTGTGGTAAGACTTCTTTGTAAGGATCACAACACGAAGGGGATGGGCCAGATTGGAAAAATTTTTAGAAATTCATTCCCTCAGCCCAAGCTTCTCTGGAATACACAGCAAAACCTCCAGTCAGAGGGAGAAGCTTTAACCATAGCTTGAATGCTAGATCCTACTGAGGAAAGCTTCCCAGGCCATTCCCTGCCCCAAATGAGCAGGGCCTGGCAAGTCTGACCAGGTGAGATTTTTTGCTGGGTGGGGTTTGTTGAGGAGGGAGGAGGACAGAGAGATAATTTATGTGCATTCAGATACTGATTGCATATACAGAATTTAACAAAAATACAGGTCTCAGACTTACAGTCCAGCACAGTCTGTCCTTCAGGTACAAACCCCTGTACCCCTGGCAACAGTTATCTAAAGCCTCTGTTGGACCACAGGAAAGTGAATCTCAGAGCAGAAATTCACACAATACCTTGACAGTAACCCTAACCAATACAATCAAGTCTTTCAACAATTAGAGGAGAACATGCTGAGATACTCCACTCAATCGCCAAAAAAAACCCCAGGTAGCTGGAGGCTTCTGCTAAAACAAACAACAATAAATCAGAAACACCACCATAAGAAATTCAGATAAGCTTCTATCCATCTCATACGTAGGAAGACAACAATGCACTGATTCCCATTCATAAAGGGATTCCTTTCAAATCACAGAGGTAAAGAAAATGCAAAGCTTACTCCTTACAAACCAGATAAAGCCACCAGGAAAGCCTTGGTACAGGATACAAGCTATGGCCAAGATTCAGACTGAGCTGGTACTAGGGTGAGATGAGCTGCTGCAACAACACAAGAAAGAAGAGGTGGCAATTTAAGAAGCTAGTACTCAAATCTAGAAGATTTAGAGTTCAAAATAAGCCTTTAACTGCATCCAAAAGCACACTAGAAGATACAGCTGTTCTCAAAGTCTGAAGTAACAGCAGTCTGATGGAATAAGGAATTAAGCACCTACTTTCTACATCAAATGATCTTCAAAGATAGCCTACACCACCTAGGGTTGACAACCCTCCCAGATTGGTCAGGAGTCTCCTGGAATCAGCCTCAATCTCCCAGTGGCTATTGAAAGCGATCCAGGAGATGCTAATAGACTGCTAAAAGTCCAGTCGGCAGCCCAGCAGGACTAAAGGGACTCCATACCTGCCTGGCTCTGTGAGGCTCCCGGAAGTGACAACACATCGCTCTGGCTCCTAGGTGCAGAGGTTGCTGGGGGGTAGGGGCTACTGGAGGGGTCTCTGTGTGCTGCTTCCGCCCTGCACATGGACTCCAAAACTCCCATCGGCCAGGAACTGCAGCCAATGGGTGCCGTGGGAGCAGTACCTGCAGGCAAGGGCAGTGTGCAGAGCCACCTGGCCATCCCGAGCCTAGAAGCTGGACCAATTGCTTACAGGAGTCCGCACACCCTCCTGAGCCCCAACCTCCCGCCCCAGGCTCAGTGTGGAATCCTCTGCCACATGCTGAACCCTTCAGCCCAGAGCCTGCACCTCCTCTTATACCCCAACCCCTGCCCCAGCCCAGTGAAAGGGAGTGAGGGTGGGGAAGAGTGAGCAATCGGGTGAAGGGGGCAGGAGATAGAGTGAGCAGGGCCATGGAGGAGAGGCACGGCAAGGGTGTTTGGGTTTGTGCAATTAGACACTTAGCAGTCCTACACCACCACAATCTAGATGTCAAAGTCCAAATCAGACAAAAATGGAACCAATCATCTAGCCCAGAGGTTCTTAAACTGTGGGTCAGGACTCCATTTTAATGGGGTCGTTAGGGCTGGCATTAGACTTGTTGGGTCCAAAGCTGAAGCCTAAGGGTTCCATCCCCGGATGGCAAGGCTCAGGGTACAGACCTTCCCCACCCCCCACAGCTGAAGCTCTTGGGCTTTGACTTCCTCTCCTCCTGCCCCCCACCTCACCCAAGGCTGCAGGGCTCAGGCTTCAGTCCCACCTCCTGGGGTCATGTAGTAATTTTTGTTGCCAGAAGGGGGTCACAGTGCAATGAAGTTTGAGAACCCCTGATCTAGCCCAACAAGTGAAAAACTACATTTCTGGCTCTCATGCTACTAGGGAATCCAAAAATATCCCCAAACTCCTTCACTACACATGGGTACCCCTGTGATAATGTAAGAAGACATGCCCTTTGCCACCAGTTGCTAGATGCTTCTTGCCAGCATCTTCAGCTCAGCATTTTCTGAGCTTCAGCAGGCTTCCTTGCACACTCAAGCCCTTACTTTGGCCAGGTACACAAGCAAATTAAATAAGCTATACCACCTGTATTTTATGAAAAGAGACAGAGCTCTTTGTTATTCACATACTGACAGCAATCACAGACCACATGGTCTCCACATCACTTAGCACGGCCTCACATATACACCAAGCAGGATGAATGACAAGAGAACCCTACCCAAGAGTGTCCTTCAGGTGGATGAGAAGTTACCCAACATCATCTTCCAGGAGAAAGGAATGGAATAACTCAAGCACTATCCCATCCACTCCCCCACCAACTCTGCAGCCACATTATCAAAACCTTGCAATCACTAGTACTAGAGGCTGATAGCAACGCCAAAAAAAACTGGTATTCTTATTTCTGAGTGTGGCTATTATTTTGTAAGGAATAAATAATGGGGACATTTCAGGGAAGGTTAATAGTCTTATAGCATTCATACAGTGCATGGTGATTTATAGCCTAGGCAAGGTGAAGAGACAGTCAGGTCAGACAATTTTACAGTGTTATTATACATTAGGATAATGCCTGAAGGTCCCAATCAAGATCAGAGCCCCTTCATGCTAGGCACTGAGCAAACATGGTTTACCCTAAACCTAAGGGGTGATGAACAGTGGGGTGGAGGGAGAAGCAGCTACAAATCACCACATACTTGTAAGTATTAACCTTTGCTGAAATTGCCCCATTACTGATCCCTCACAAAATAAAATCCGCAATCAGCAATAAGAATACCATGAATTTTTTTAGCTCTGCCTTCAGTACCAGTAACTACAAGGTTTTGATTGGAGTGGGAAGGGAGGGTAACAAAGATCTTGTGGTTGATTTGATTTCTTACATGGGAGTCTATATATAGATACACACATACACACACTCATTTTCCAAATGTGTGTGTGTGTAAGTCACACAAGTGTTGCATAATTAAATATCTTCCCACGTGGAATTAAGGTAATTGTGGCAAGGAATGAGAGTAGTAGAGATCAGGTGAAGGAGCAAAGGGGGTTATTCCAGGGAGGTGTATTTGGGGATCACTCAAGAAATATAAGGGGTGTTTGTTAATTTGTGGAAATGTACACGATAAAGAAAAGGGGGAAAATTTTCAGGCAGTCACTGGGGGCATCCCAGCAAAGAACAATGATTACGGGCGGAAACGGGAAAGACTAGGACTATACTAAGGTACCTAAGGCAGGAACAGTGTTGCCCAAGGGCGGGCGTAATCAAGAAGCCGCGGGTGAAAGGGGAGCCGGAGTAAGGAGGGATTTTACAGAGATAACGGGTGTCAGTGACCAATGGAGGGCGTCACGGGGGTTCTGCGGGGCACTGAGCGCACGCCCAGTGGGTACCGACGGGGTGTCTGGGGGAGTTTTACGAGGGTAAATCTGAGGGGTGGCTGGCGGGGTATCGCGGGGCGGCGAGGGGAGGGGGCGTGTCGGGGCAGAGGAGGCTGCTGGCAGCGGGGATGACAGTTACACAGAAGGGGGGAGGGGAGCTGCGCGAGCGGAGATGACAGTTACACGGGGGGAGGGGAAGGGGGGAGCTCCAGGGTGTTACATGACCGGGGGGGTGGGTGGGTTATACCGAGGGCCGGGGCTGTGGCGACGGTGGGGGCCGTTACCTTCTCGTTGTACCGGCCCAGGACCCGCTCGAGGCCCTCGGCCCCGCCGCGCCCCCTCACGGCCTCCAGCGCCGTCTCCAGCTCCATGCCTGCGGGGCACTCCCGAGCCACGGCCACCGCAGCCGCAGCTCCTCCGCCAGCGGCAGCCAACACCCACCCAGCTACTCCCCGACCTTCCACCCTTCACCGCCAGTGACGCCACGTTTACCCTGGAAACCAACGGCCTGGCCCCAAGCCTCGCATCTGGGTAGGCGGGGCGAAGCGGCGGAGGGAGAGTTCGGTCGCTATTGGCTGGAGTGGGCCAGAGGGAGGCGGGCTCTTGTCCATTTAGTCGTTCCTATTGGCTGCGCTCTATTTCCTTCCGCAGTTCGGGGCAGCAGCCTCAGACACCCCCTCCGGCAAGGCCGAGGCTGGCAGAGACTACAATTCCCAGCGTACAGTGCGTCAGCCAAACGGCCATGTTTGGCGGGACCCACCGCCTATTCGTTTTGTCTTGCATGCTGGGAGTTGTAGTCCCTACGGGCTTTGCCTATAATTATCACAGTCTCCACTGTAGCATCGGCGTGATGTGTGTGTGAATGTGTGTGTCTTCCCCCCGCCACTCATTCGTGCCTCAGTTTCCCCAGCTGCCCGATGGCCATCACGACATGTCCCTACCGTGGTGGCTAACACAACGAATAAGAACATGCATTTGGCCCCGGGCGCAGGCTCTCTGCCATGTATGTCCTTTTGCAGGAGGCTGCAAACACGGGTCCCGCTAGCGGGGTTACCATTTGTGACCCTTCGTTCCAATGGGCAAGACAGGCATGTCGCAGCATCTGTGCCCCAGGGTCATGACGCTGGCCCGGTGTGGGCTGATGTCCTCGAAGCAGAGGGAGTTACATTAGTGCAGGAGGACTGGGGGTGGGGGATAGAGTATGGGGCGGAGACCCGTAGAGCACAGGTCTAGAAACTGATCAGCAAGAGCGGAGTGTATGTAGAACTGGGTGCAGTGTGAAGATCGTAGGGCTGGATTTAGAGGCAACGTGAGAGACAGCTCAGAACTGGGCGTGAGGGAGTGGCAGGAGGAGGAGAGAGAGCTTAGAGCTGGGGCGAGAAGATATTTCAGCATAAGGTGATATGCCATTAGTAAAGTATGATGTTCGATCATACAAGTGCACAGTGATGCCACTTCAATGTCTGACTCTTTGTCCAAGGTTGAGAAAGTCTACCTAAGTAGAACTGGGCTGGCAAGTGCCATAGGGAGGGCATGTATTGAGGTTCCAGCCAGAAAGAGAGACAAGGAGATCTCTTGTGACTTTCTCTTAGCCTGCAGGTGAAGAGGGCAGGCATTGGTGTTCAGCATGAGATAAAGCTTAAAATAAATATTCCAGTGACCTACTGACAAAAGCTGGAGCCACCACAGCTGGAACAGCTGGAGAGCCAGGAGGGTAAGGCAGCCCCTACACATACTTATAAAAAGCAAGATGCAAGTATCCATACCACACAATTGAACAGAGTCTTTGAATTCTGTGGCACACTCTACACCAGGGGTTGGCAACCTTTCAGAAGTGGTGTGCCGAGTCTTCATTTATTCACTCCAATTTAAGGGTTCACGTGCCAGTGATACATTTAACGTTTTTAGAAGGTCTCTTTCTATAAGTCTTTAATATAGAACTAAACTATTGTTGTATGTAAAGTAAATAAGGTTTTTAAAATGTTTAAGAAGCTTCATTTAAAATTAAATTAAAATGCAGAGCCCCTCCGGACCAGTGGCCAGGACTCAGGCAGTGTGAGTGCCACTGAAAATCAGCTCACGTGCCACCTTCGGCACCCGTGCCATAGGTTGCCTACCCCTGCTCTACACCAGCGGCTCTCAACTTTTCCAGATTACTGTACCACTGTCAGGAATCTGCTTTGTCTTGCATACCCTCAAGATACACCTCACTTAAAAACCACTTGCTTACAAAATCAGACATAAAAATACAAAAGTGTCCCAGCCACTGTTACTGAAAAATTGCTTACTTTCTCATTTTTTACCATAGAATTATAAGATAAATCATTTGGAATGTAAATATTGTACTTACATTCAGTGTACAGTGAAGTTGCATCATAGGCACATTTAACTTGCGCAAATTCAACTATATGTGCTCCGCAAAAAAAGAAAATTTAAATAGTGCTGTCTGAGCGGGGCCAGCGGTCAGGACCCGAGACTGGCAGCGGACTGAGCTGCTCAGCCTGCTGCCGGCCCCGCTCAGTCCGCTGCTGGCCTGGGATTCCAATCGTTCAGCCAGCAGGAAGCTGAGTGGGGCTGGTGGTCTGGACCCCAGACCGGCAGCAGACTGAGCCGCTCAGCCTGCTGCTGTCCCGCTCAGCTCACTGCCGGCTGAGTGAACGGAACCCCATGCCAGCAGCGGGTTGAGCAGGGCTGGCGACCGGGATCTCAGCTGGCACAAGCCGGCAGCCGGAACCCCTGACCGGCAACAGGCTGAGCGGGGCCGGCGATAGGCTGAGTAGTTCAGCCTGCTTCCAGAGTTGGCAGCCAGGATCCCAGTCATTTTGAGTATACGCGATTTTGATCATACGCGGGGACCTTGGAACCTAACCCCTGCATAAAATGTGACTCCACTGTATAGTACACATACCCCTCGTTGCGAACCACAGCTCTACAGTAAGAAAACAAAGCAGTGTCACTGTCAGTGAATAATACACCTGATACCTTCAGTGTTACTATCTCTTGTGACTATCAAGAGTTCAGAAAAGTTGGAGTTTTTTCCCCAAGTCCCACCTCCTGGACTCATGTCATTATGTGATAATTGTAGCTTCCATTTAGAAACAAAAATTACACTCGCCTTCTCAAGTGATTACACGGTTGGCTCTCCAAAGTTGCCTGTGCACAATAAATCCTTTTGCAGACAGATTAATGTTATGATGGGAGTTTATAGTGGCCTGACTAGCATTAGTGTCCATGGAAAGGTAGCATGTCACAACCAGCTCCCCGCTCCACTCTCCTGCCCACTCTGTCACGTGCTGCATTAAAAGAGCAAGAGGGCAATCTGATACTAACAGGAGTTATGTATGTGCATAAAATGCAGGATGAGCTCTCAACACGTAAGGGCAGAGATCTTGTGTTCCTATATTTTTTTGCAAAGCATTATATCTATCTATAGGTTTACAGCAATAAAAAACACTTAAAACTTGAACTGTATTGTACATATTCAGAGTATTTTGTAACCAAAATGCACTGTCCAGATTGCAAAAAATTGCCTATTTTGAAATCAACAATAAAACATTGCTTCAAAGGGATCTGCTACTTGTCTCCCTCAGAAGGAATTTACTTATTCAATTCAGATCCCTTTCCTGGCTCCCGGGAGTGCTCATTCACATAGAAAGCCTGAAGAATACTTATTTCTCGCTCTCAGATATTTGATAGCATAATTGAATATATTCTGAGTCCAAGGCATTAGCAATTACTAATGGATCTCCAAATAAAAACACTTCTGAACATCTTGTGCATGTGTGTATGAATAATCCAGATCCAAATCTGGATCTGAATTTCTAATTAGGGCCTTGATCCATAGTGGGATGAACTGGAATCCCAAACCAGAACATCATCCAACCTTTCGGACATAGAAGAACAGAATTCAAGCCTAAACACAAATCTGATTTTTTTTTAACTCAGACGTATCAATATAGTACCTTCTTAAAGAAGTTAAGCAAAAATAATCCTTTGGTAGATTTTTAGCTACATGTTATACAATAAAGTACAAGCCTGCCTAGACCTCTCTCTCTCTGTCCAAAATAATAAAACATTCAAATTATTTACATACCTTTTTATTAAAGCCTAAAGGATAGATGCTACAAGACAGTTACTGGCACTTTGAAGCACATTGCCATTTATCATCTGTGCATTTGAGTTTATACCTTAGGTAGCATATGAAAGATTAGGATTTCAATGAAAGGTGGACAGAATAAATTGCATCTTCCCCCAAAGAGCTGCCAGACCTTTTCAGAGGGCACATACCATGAGCTCTTCCCATGTTCATCACTTTATCTAAACCTTCCAAAGCAGTGACTGCCCCTGAATTTCATGGGTTTCAGGGTCAGTCACAACAGAATTGTGATGTTGGAGAGGTCAGAGGCCATTTTTGTCAAAGGGTACTGACCCTAGCAGCAAGAGAGAGCCTGACAAAAATTGGATTCATTCTAGTGAAAGTAGTTCTCACTGCTCTTCCCCTGCTGAGTCTTTTTTCTACCTGGTAATGAAAATCCCGCAAAGTTGTAGTGGGGTTTCACTCCAGAATGTCAGAATCACCATTTTGAAAATGCATTTGTTGTGCTCTCAGGGGGGGAAAAAAAAGACAGTGGACTTCCCCAGAGACATTTGTATAGTTGTACTTTACTTAAAATTTGTGGCTCCCAACTCCCAACAGTTCTAGTTGCCATGGTCAAGAGCTCAGGTGCGCAGGAAGGGGAGGTCACTGAGCTGTCTAAGCATTTGCTCTGTAATAATTCCTAGAATTACAGGTTCAAATCCCCATAGAAACAATTCTGTCTCTTATCCTTCTAAATTAGATGAAATGAGTGTGTGTGGTCTGGGGGAGACCTTCAAAACCAAGGTCCTATCTAATCTCTGAAGTCATTAAAGATCCTGTGGCTCTTTTCATAAGAGAAGATGTTTGCTGTGGTGTCTTTGACCAAAAGTCCCTCTCCCCAACATATGCTGGCTGGCTGAAGTCCTCCATCACAGAGATGGTTGCATTTCAGTGCTGCTACACACTGTATATGATTTCTATCTATCCACCCATATAGGTTCTCATATGGCTCCCATCATCATGGTATCTGAGCACATCCCCAAAATTCTAAAATGTGTGCATACACATAAGGATATATTTCTGTTTCTTCTCCTTCCAGTCAGCAGGGACTGGGCTTTGTTTATTTATTTTAACATGCTATTTTTGTGCAAAGGCAAAGACGTGGATTTTGCACTTTGCTTAGAAGCAGCTGAGGTTCAGGTCACCAGGATCTCTTCCAAAAGTCCCCTCCAGATTCTAGTGCTAGTGGCAGAGAAAGCTCCATGCTGCCCAAATGAGCCTCAGTCTTGAGACAGACCTTTTTTGTGGTATGCAGTTGTTGTGCCAGCTCAGAAACAGCAGTCCATTGGGTAACTGGCCACTCCTCTGTAGGGGACATTGTAAAGACCAAAACCTTGAATTTGACAAAGTATTTCATGGAGAGTCAGTGAACAGAATGGATCACAGGTGGGCCCTGCTTGGTTAAGCAGAAGGGCTGCTGTTCAATTATTTGAGAGCTTTTGGGAGAAAAGGCAAATTTTATTTCTCTGGCAGCATTTGCTTTCCCTAAGAGTTGCAGTGCACTGATTGCAGTCTGGCTGTAGGTACATATTTGTCTGCATTTTATATTTAACCATTTCAATGCTTTGATTAAACAAACACAGAAAAAACACTGAAATCAGGACCTTGATCCAAACTAAATACTTCAAATACTGTAGCTGTTAAAGCGTAACTACTTATAAAATTCACCATATGTTTTAACTATGTGATATTTTGACATTTTTTGTAGATACCTTGAACTACAACAAAGGAGAATTTGATACATTGAGCTTGATTCTCAGTTGCCCTCTGCCATTTAGTCATTTACGGCAGTGCAAAATGACTGTAGACTGAGTGTAAAACAATATCATTTGATCTGGTAGAATTTTGCGTCCACTTTTCTCTTGGTGTAACCACATAATGGAGAACCAGAGCCAGATTTGTAAAGATATATTTAGCACTAAAAGATTCAGAGGGATTTTCAAAAGTGCTGGTGTTTTAAAAAATTTCACTAGGTGTCTATCTGCCTTTTTAAGTGCCTAAATACCCATAACAATCCAACTGACAGGCTCATTATTTATAGTTAGCAAAAACTTGTTTCATGCAAATTTTCAGCTCAATTCTGCTGTCAATGTGTACCCCTGTCAAAGGATTGGCCACCTCCCAAGTGACTCCCCATTCTCCCTCTCGTGGCCTGAGGTGGCTCTACGGAGGCCTGCCTCACTTTCCTCTTCATTCAGGGCCTTTCTAAAAGTCCACACAGTCCAGACAGTCAAAACATTCTCCTTCTAGGGATTTATTACGTCCTGCACAAAATCTTTCATAGCAGATCTCACACCTACAAAGACTTCATCCCAGTTTCAGCTTGACCCAGCCCTTGGTCACTGAGGGTCTGACCTCTTTTTAAAGTTAATTTCTTTTGCCCTTGTCCAAAGCTAGACATAGCCCCTCCTCTCTGAGTGTCTTTCTCCCTTTCAGAGTTCAAACATTCCATCGTTCCAGTTTTAAATTGGGAACAGCCCCTCTTCCATGAGAGTCTGTCTTCCTGCTTTCCCAGCATCTCTTGCCTGGAATTTGGCCTTCTCTACAGGCCTTTCACCTGCACACAGAGAGCCCTGCAGGAGCCATCTTATTCTCTGCAGTGTGCAGAGGCATATGCCACCAACCACCAACCACTGTCTTTCCCTTTATAAGTGCTTTCCCTTATACCCAGTTGGACAGAAGGTAATTGGTCCAGCAGGTACACTGATCCTTCTCCCTCTTAAAGGGGCCAGTCATCCTGTGATAACCCCATTGACCTAAACAGGACATTGGGTGTGCATGGACTGAATATTTGGCCTCTTTATTCACTGTTCTAAGAAAACAAAGGCTTTGTTTTTTCCAGCACTATTTGGCATTGGTTATGTTATAAAAATTATATTTATATAGAGACAAATCTTGCTTCCCTTCATCAGTGCAATTACTTGAGTGAACAATGTCACCAGACTTTGGTTTGTATATCGCGCCAATCCAGCAATGCACTAAGCATATTTATAACTTTAAGCAACCCAGGAATATCATTTTAGACAATATAACTATTTAGGAGCTTAAAGTCTCACACATTCTTAAGTGCTTTGCTGGATAAGGGCATACATCACCACATTTAAGATTTGTTTAAAGAGTTGTCAGCCTGTGAAGGTCTCTGTGTACAAATAAATTAAAATAAAATATATTTAGTTTCAAATACTTTTTTATCTGAGTGTGAAAATCCTTCATATATCTTGCACAACTGTACAAATAATATTTATTTCCATTTTAGCCATAAACATGGTTATCATCACACTGGGTGTTATCAAAGATTTTATTTACATAACAATTACTAAAATGCCCGATGTCATATTTCCATTTATTTATTTCTTACCCATAGGGTAATAGGTCCACCATAATTGCTTGGTGCATTTTATAATACAGAAGAAAAACCTATGTTAATAAATTCTAACAAAAACTCACAAGTACCTATAAATCTGACAGAAAATGTCTACTAAAAATTCTCCCAAAAATACAATACATTTTCCCACACATACACATTACAGAATACGTTCAAAGGCACAGCTTTGAATTATTATTTTTTTGTAGTCGCATATTGAGTTGTCATCTTGTGAAGGAATCAGAAGAACGGTTTTCATACCTGTCGATATGTAATGAAATGATTTGTTTTGTATTGTCACTTTTACATAATTGCTTAGTATCATCGTATTTAACATATGTGGCTCTGAATCTAACATCTTACCAGTCTCAAAATCCCTTCTTAACCTTGATGTTACTGACCAGAGCTGTTGCGTTTAACCAGATTGTGCAAACTTAATACAAATACACATATAATAAGAATCACAGTCAACTTAAGGCAGTGTATCATTCAATGCTACAAGTCTTTCTTTTGTAAGGATAACACTTATTTGACCAACGGAAAGGTGCATCAATATACAAAGTTAAGTGTAAACTGAAGCCTATAACAACACATACCATTTAAGGAGCCCCAAAAGAGAATTTAGGAGAACAAGTAATGACTTGACAGAATGTCTCTAAAGAACACAGCAGAGGTGCCAGAGCTTTGTTATGGTCAGCTTTTTGTCTTTATCTCAAATTATAAATAGATTTCTCTCTAACATATTTCCTTAAAGATTAATTAACATTTGTCAATGGGGTGGGGGGAATGGCTCAGTGAAACTGACATCACAACAAGGCCAGAGCATACAGCAGAAAATAAAAAGGCACAGCTTGGCCAACATAATGCTGAATAGTAACAGTTAAATCTTGTTACAGGAACACTCCCTCACACTGGTCTGCAGTATGTCCAGCTTATGAACTAAAATTATCTGTCTAGGACGGATTCCATCATCAAGTCTGTTAACGAATGTTCAGATAAAATCCCATGTAACAGCCAGATATAAAGTTTTTCTGTCTTTATTAAATATAGGGGCTTGTGCTATACCAGTCATTTTCACTTAGCCCATCCAGTGGTAGCTTCTCCATTGATGTAGGCAAAGCCGGGAAAGTGTTGCATGTGCTCATATTCAGAATTCCTGCGAGTTGTTAAGGGCGTGTACATGTCACTAGAGTTTCCGTATCTTGTGGAGTGCATGGATGGACTTGTGTAGCATGTGTTTGCTGATGGGACTTCCGGCCAGCGAGGAGTTACAGGGGCTGGATGCAGTCTTGGTGTGCTGCTCATCAAACAGGGCTCCATCCTTGATGTCGGGCTGTTAAAAGGGTACTTAGAAATAAAAACAAATTTTAAAAATGTTAAACACACACATTAAAAAAGATTTAGGACAAGCAATAGCATACATCAGGGGTTGGCTGGTGTGCTAAGTCTTCATTTATTCAGTCAAATTTAAGGCTTTGCATGCAAGTCTGGAAGGGGCGGGGCTTAGGGTGGAAGGAGAGTGACTGAGGGGGTCAGCCTGCCTCGGCTTTGAGGTTTCCGTCACAGGCTCCTGCCAACCGGGGTCTCAGCCTGCTGCCAGCCTGGGTGAAGGAAACCCAGGCTAGCAGCAGATGCTGAGTGGGGCAGGCAGGGACCCCGGCTGGCAAGGGGCCAGCAGGGGGAACCCCAGAGCAGGGGCAGGCTGAGCACTTAGCCCAAAGCCGCTCTGGGGTTTCCCTACACACAGACTAGCAGTGGGCACTGAGTGGGGCAGGCAGAGGGCCCCCGGCTGGCAGGATCCTGTGGGTGGGGAACCCCAAATCGGCAGCGGGCTGAGCGTTTAGCCCGCCGCCACTCTGGGATTTTTCCCACAGGCTCCTGCCAGCCGGGGTCTCAGCCCGCTGCCAGCCTGGGTTCCCTACACCCAGGCTAGCAGCAGGAGCTGAGTGGGGCTGGTGGAGACCCCAGCTGGCAAGGGGCCAGCAGGGGAAACCCCAGAGCAGCAGCAGGCTAAGTGCTCATCCCACCACTGCTTTGGGGTTTCCCCCACAGGCTTCTGCCAGCCGAGGTCTTGGCCCGCTGCCAGCCTGGGTTCCCTATACTCAGGCTAGCAGCGGGGGTTGAGTGGGGCAGGTGGCAGGACCCCAGCTGTCAAGAGGCCAGCAAGGGAAACCCCAGAGCGGCGGTGGGCTTAGCCCTCCACCATGTGCCAATGGAAATCAGCTTGTGTGCCACCTTTGGCACACATGCCGTAGGTTGCTGACCCCTGACATACATGTTGCCTTTGTTGTAAGAATTATTGTTAAGGACCTATAAAGGTCATCAGTAAATTCATAATTGTAAATATTCTTAGCAATGCATTCTCTTTTATTTTAATGCAACATGTATAGTGTGCCACATGAGATGTTCTACAGATTGTTAACTGAGAGCTAAAGAAAAACAAGTGTTGAAACATCAGACTTTAAAGGGCCTAATTTTTCATTGTCCTGCACCTTTTGTGGTACTTTACAGCAAGGCAAAGTGAGTGTTATACTCTACCATTCTGATTTAACTACACTAGGTGCAGGGAATTGGAGATCAGGCTCAAAGACAGGAAGTGATTATATGGAGGAACTTAGATGGAAAAAAATGGGGAACAGATTGCCCAGCAATGCACGTTTTGATTATACCAAGGCTGAGGTGGAGCGGTTTGAAGAGTTCAGTAACTTTCATAATGGGAAGTTATAAATAAAAGTTTGTCCCACACTTGGTTCTGGTAGATGTATAACAATAGTTGACAGGCTGGGCATGAAAGTGGAAGAGGAATACAAAATGGTGGTGAATCATGTGATGAGGACAGAAGGGAACTCTTGAGTGGAGGAGTGGAGCAAGTAGGTGGCTAGCAGGTGTACAGAAAGACAGAGAGGGATGATAGTACCACTTATGGGAGGCCATTATGAATTTTAAAAAGCATGAAGGAAATTGTAATTACTTAGTTTCAGAGATGGAGAGAAAGCCAATTAAGGGGACAGAAAATGAGAGAATATGGTACTACCTACTGGAGGAAAGGGAGCATAAGTATTATTAATCCAAAATAGCCTATAGATTATAAAGAATTGTGGGTTGGATGGTGATGGAAGATGGGGAAAACTGCTTGGAAGATGAGCAGGTATTGCTGGAAATGGAAAAATTTAAATGCAGGATTGGCAATGATAGCTAAACCCCCTGCATAATTAGAGGAAAGGAGTTTTTCCATTGTAAATGGGGAATAGCCTCACTCCCTGGAGAGAAACTAGAGTTTAATGATCAGGTCTAAGACATCTGAGGGATCTCAAAGTCCTCATCCAAAAGGAGGTAAAGATTGCATATTAACAGATCAGATGTTCTGGAGAGAGTCAGCTGGTGGTTTGGTGCTAAATGCATTGTCTTACAGAGATAGGGAAAGTGCAGAAGAGGACTAGTAGAGGGGAAGACTCGTAAGGCAGCAGCATAGGCTGGTGAGGAAGATGAAGACCAAGCAGAAAGCAGATGAACTTGCTTTGTGATGGAGGTCAGCATTTGGAGCGGGAGGCCTGGGAAGAAGGGAGATTTAGTTGTTTTAGTGGAAAGCAATACTGGGGAAAATAAGGGAAGGAAGAGAGATAGCATTATGCATAAGAACTAAATACAAAAGAATATGAGAATAGGCATACCAGGGTAGGCAGCAGAAGAAGGGACAGTGATAAGTGAAGTCTTGAGATAAAGAGAGAGGAAAAATAGTAAGAAGTTACTCAGGGAGATGAGAGGTTTCTCAGCTTAACCAGAGCATTTTCTACTCATGAATGTGATGCCATTACTCAGCAATGACAGCCAAAACCATAGCAATTCTCTATAAGAGACTCTTAGTGAACACTCAAAGTGTTCAAGTTTTATTTACATATATGTTCAGGTAAAGTGCATTTTAAAGTTGCATGTATTAATATTATCTGAAACTGAGTTGAAAAGGCCCTGATCCTGAAAGCTGATCCATATGACTGGACCCTTATGCCCAGATGGAGTCCCACTGAAATCAGTGGGGCTCTACATAAGGGCAGGGTCATCCCATGGGGATCAGATAGCAGGATTGGAACCTAAATTTGCACATGTAAACACTTGCACCAGAAGTGTGTGTCTGCCTATTCAATCAGGGGACAAACAAAACCATGTGACTTATCTAATCTATCACAGCAACAGAGTTTATATTTCAAAGGTGGTTGAGTAGTAAATACTAATGTTTGCAATTAATCCACAGAATAAAAAATGGTTTGCAAACAAATCATTAAATTCAAACATCAAATACATTCAGGAAAACGATAACTGTTGCAAGATAGTCTGCAAGCAGAAAAATAACCCAAATTTATCACAGCTCGAATCAAGAAACTTATTATCCAATAAACAGCAGGTCTTAAAATGTCACACTTCCTGCTCATTCTACTGTGTTCCAAAGAGGAAAGATAAAAGGACGTTTAGAAGAAGGCTGTCTGTCCCCTTTAAATGTTTACAAGCCTGTCTCCCAGCCTCTGCAGAGAGCAGCCAAGGTCTGCCCACCTAGAAGGGAACTAACTGGTAAATCCGGGAAATCCCTTTCTGTGAAAAATATCACATTTAAAAAAAATTATCCCAATCTGAAAATTTCCCACAAACAGGAAATTCCATTTGGGGCAAATTGGAATGGATTTTTCAGGTTGCCGGCTGCACACCTGGAAGACTCCTATCCATTTGACTTTCTGCAGGCAGGCAGCTGGAGAGTTCAATTTTCCCTGCCATAAAAATAATGTTTTTTAGCAAAATGGAAGTTTTCCCATGAAACAATTTGATTTTGCAAAAAGGGCTTTTTCTGTGAGCAAATCACTCAGATGGAAAATTCCAGATGAGCTCTGCTAACTGGACAGCTCCTACAAAGAAGTGGAATAGTGAGTTATGGAAAAGAATCTTTCTACACTCCAGCTGTCTAAAGGGACAGCTGGAAACAGCAGAACAAAGGGGGATGATATCTGCCCCCTGCTAAGGAGAAGACAGTCTGAAGGCAGGACAGAAGGGAAGAGAGCAAGGTTTGCCCTCTATAACTGGGAGGCAGCAAACAAATCATGGTCGATGTAGTGATATGTAATAATTTTGAGTAGGGGTACATTAGGAGGAAAAGAGGGAAACTTTTCTATTGTAAGCTGCTTTTTATGGCAGTACTTTGAAGCTAAATCCCAGGGACAGGGATTAGTTAGCAGAGGGCAGGTGAAGAGGTCAAAGATGCATGATCCATTCATTTAACACATGGCTTGTCACTTTATCACATGGCTCTCATCTCCACACATGTAGCATATTATATTTTCCTGCACAATTTTTGACAGGAAAACTTGGTGGCACTTTGCCATTGACTTCAATGGGTCCGTTATTTCACTCTAAAGGCCTTGATTTTCAGAAATGCAGAGTACCTAGATATTTCATTGAAGACAATGAGAACTGCATGCGCTCAACACCAATGAAAATCAAATCTTGAATTTTTACATTAAGGGACTTAAGGCCATAGAGGGATTCAGTCTGTGAATCAATCTTAGAATTTAGGACCATGGCAGTCTACTTTAACTGGGTAGCTAATCTGGTTCGTGAAGGTTAGAGATTTTAGAGCAATCTGTCAAAGAAATTATAACTATTTAAGTAAAATCTAAGTAGTTCCAGGTAAAGTTTAACAACTTTTCATATCTTTAAACTGTCAGGTGAATAACTCAATGGAAGATCCTCCCCATTAATAGGCTCAAGAACTAAGTCTTCTTGGACCACATAGGCAATATTTGAAGTGGGAAGGTAAAATCCCTCTGAAATTCATTCAGTCAATCATATGGGGATGCTAGGAAATATAGACCACCACTGCCATATGTCTAGCTATACAAATATGCTGCCATAGAGTACAGTCAGAGAATACTTTGCAACTAAGGCCCTTCATTTTCAGTTTCTATTTTGTTTAAAATTTCCCAGGAATGTGTCAGTTATTATTACAAAATTTTAAAATGGGCAAAAATCAGTGCAAAAGATTAACTTCACAGTTTTCTGGGTAAATATTGAGATTATTATTGTGGGATGGGAGGCTAGAAAAAAAGCAACAAATGGAGAAAAGTCAGAGTATTGAAAGTAAAGCACTTTTAATGCTGTGGTTTATTTGATGAACTGTACATTAACAGTACATACCCATATGCACGTGGATGCATATATGTGCGTTTCTTCCACTGCATTGCCTTTCTTTAATAGACAGCCTCTCATTCACCCCAAACTAATTTATTATTAAAATAAACTTATCTATAGCCTAGTATCTGACTTATCCAGTTGGCTAGGGCTGTTCAGAGGAGGTCATTAAATCAACCACAATGTTCCATTTTGGCCAAAGCTGTGAGCTGTTCTCCTTCCTAGCCTCAGAAGCCTCTGAGGAGTAATGTTCATAAATTGTCCTATGTCACTGGGTGCAAGGATAAGGATGAACCATTTGGGAAAAGGGAAAAGCTTCAGGGATAATTTACATGAAAATCTTGTACTCTCCAGGGGCCCACTGAGTGAAGCTTGGCCTGAACTGGAGCTAAACTGGGAAAATACTATATTGGCCTAATCAAGATCTTGTCTTATAAACACTGTGATTGATTTATTTCTTAATTCACATTAGAATTTAATGTTAACTTGAAGGTTTGTTACATTTGGAGCCAGTGTTCCATCTTAAAAAAACCTTTTCTTCCCTAATGTTCTAAGAAGCAACATTCTCTCCTGCTAATCATATTAGAACATTCTGCCATCCTGACATGCTACAATTTCCTACTGGAAGCTGTGAGGCAAAGGCTGTGAGGCAAAGCCAGGATTTGAACTGAGAATGAGAACCTTGGACACTCCATGAGAAACTCTCTCTGTGATGTACAGAAGGCTTCTAAAATTTCAACAATGTTCAAGGGAAACCAAATGGTCTCTAGGGAAACCGAATGGTCTTTAGAGAATCCTCACAGATTCTCCGGGTCATGCCATGTCATTATCGTATGAGGGAGTCACACAGTGCAGTTCACTTGGCAGATAGGGTAGATGAACATATCAAAAAGATGCCATTTTTGGATTTAAGCTTTGGCCTATGAAGCAAACTCCACAGTGCATTGAAAAGGAGAGCTAATCTGCCTTCCCACTTTCACTTAATATGCCACAATGAGACTTACCCAAGAGCAAAGGCTAATGACTGAACATAAGGGGACAGGATACAGTGTGCTGCTTTTCTGTTTAGTCAAATACCCCAGATGCAGCTGTGTTTATGAATGTGTCACGGAATATAAAAAGAATAATTGCCTGAAAATAATATGGACTCCAAATATCTACTATTTTACAATAAATTCTGTTATGACTGAATCCAACATGGAAAGTTTTGTAATGGTAGGTCAGCTAATTGCAAATGAGTCAGTGACTTCTTTATCCCTACAGTGAAGAGACCATTGAAAGACAATATTTTTAAAGTACCCATTGGCCCCTGCCTGACTATTAACTCAACCAATGAAGCATCTATTCAGCCTTCTTGGAGTGTCCAAAGCATAGCCATCTGCGCGGATGCCTGCCCTGCCTGCCTGAATCACCTTTCACACTTTACATCCGGTTTAATGAAGAGTGCTTAAGCATGCTGAACTCAAAACACTGGGGCCTAGTGATCTTTGCCAGATATAAAGGCGACATTTGTTGGAGGGCTCTTGACAGGAAATTACTATTTTCTGGGTCAACTCACACTTGCTGCTACCACTGCTGCTTAAACTAGACAAGAAACACTAACCCCTTTAAGTCTGGGTGACTTTAAGCTGATTATTATTAAGGCCTTTCCCCCAAAATTTTAAATTAACTCAATTTCTTTTAGTATTATTTTAGGAAATACTATGTTAAGTGTCTTCTCCCACCAGTGGAGTCTGAGTTCCTTCAGAGCAAGGCTGAAGAATAATCTCTTTATCCTTCCCTTTAGCAAGCCGGTTGATTATGCAAGGAGGTGAAAGGTGTCTCTGTCCAAATAGCAAAATATTTTCCTTATGAGCGCAGCTCTAACTTTATACTGCATTAGCTCACACTTCTAAACAGCATTGGAAGTCATTATTACATACGCCAAACATTATCTTTAGGATTCACAAGTACCTAGTCAAAAGTTACATCTGTATTAAAGAACTGGCTACAAATGAACTTTGTGGAAAGTTGTACAGTAAAATCTCATGGAATTTAATAATAAAAGCTATTTATGTATTGGCTGTTCCTTTCTAACCTTTAATTTGACTCTTTTCTGTACAAAGTCAAGTTTGGTGCGTCTTGGCTCATCTCATATATAGGGTAAGTGACTTAGGCACTTTAGAAAATGGGACTTAGAGGCTTTTGAAAATTTACAGATGCTTACTTTTTAAAATGTCATTTTCTGCTTTCCAATAGAAGTACTTGATTATTTCAAAAAACTACATAACAGTCTGATGGACAGTCATGACATTATATCTTCTAGAACAATAATTCAAGCTTTTTAAATGGGATTTGGACATATTAGTCATTATTTATTCTTAATGTCATTAGTAACTATAAGGAAACTGGATGATTCTAATGAGTATTACAGTTTCCAGGATTATAAAATGGTTATTGGGGCATGACGACATATGGAAAAGGGAAGGCTATTGCACAGGGATATATTATACATGGGTGAGGTTCTCACCTCTTCTCCACCCCCCGTTAAGGCAGGCAAGAAGGGCTAGGGTGGTGTAAAGGGGCTCTAAAAGCACTACTTCTGGGTGGAGGAGAACTCTCCTGGTGCAAGCACTGCAAATAGACAGGATTAAGCCTGTTTTCCATGCCCCTCCCCCACCCAAAACCTGGCACAGGGACATGTCAGTGGTTGCGAGGGGAATGTCAGAGGTAGGGCTGCTCATGCAGTGCTGTGGCCCATAGGGCAGCCCTGCAAAGCTACTGGAACTTAAACAGGACTTCAGGACTAAGTTATACTGGGGGCCTCTCCAGTCCCTGGAACAGACCAGTGTCAACGAAGTGCAAACGTGGCTTAAAGCAACCTTAGCCTCTGTCCTCAACCCCAGGGTGTGAGTTCTGTGATGAGCTTCTTGGAGCTACAACCCCACATTTCACCCAGGGAGCACAGTAGTATTAGAGTTACCAGTGCTACCAGTACATCCCACACCACAGTGAGCATTAGCAGGAGCGAAGAGGTTTTTTATGAGAAGGTATACGGTAAACAGGCATGTGAGTTGTCTAGGGGAAGGTGTGTCCAGTCACATATACCAGACATGTGGATTATAATCCTGTTTCATTAGAAGACCTTCAGGCACTTTGCTGCCCACATTAAACTCATGCAATAAACTAAACTACCTTCCAACTTGGGGTTCCAAAGTTACAAGGGAATTGTGGCCTTAAACAGTAACATCAATAAACATCACATTTGTAGAGCTCCAGAAATCACTGTGCACTGAACAAAACATGTACTGTCCCAAATTGCTGTTACTTTAAATACAATGTGGGGATCAAAGCCTAGCATTGCCAATGTTCCAAAACTCATGGGACACATTTTTCACGGTCTGGCTCACGTTCTGAGCACTGGCCTGGTAATGTCTGTGTAATCCAATATTCAATGTGTGTTGTTTTCCCTCTCTACCTAATCCATGAAGATCGACAGAACATATGACTTTGCGTCAGCTTCTAACTATGAGAAGTAGGCCCCAATTCTGGAACATATTTAGAACATGCTTATGAGAAGTAGGCCCCAATTCTGGAACATATTTAGAATATGCTTAAGTGCTGTTCTAAATAAGAATGGTCTTAAGCAGTTGCGTAAGTGCTTTTTCTCCATCAGGGCCTCAGTCCTTTACCTCAGTCTCTAGAGGCTTATTCTCTTGGCTCTGGCAGTCTCAGGTTCAAGAGGACTGTCATTATATTTACATGACATTTTCTTTGGATAGTGAAACTAGAGAGGTGAGTTATGCATTCTGTGTCCAATCAGAGTCATTTCCTAGTTCTTGCACATTAATGCAATACTATTGTGTTTGGGGTTCCAACATCACATGAGAAAGTTAAAATCAATCAATAAATGTCTGACTTGGAGATGAGCGTATTGTGTCACATGTTCAGTTACTGGAAATTTTAAAATATTAAAGACAAATATGGTTTAATGTTCATGAAAACACAGCTCTTCATATTAAGATAAGTGTAGTGAAAATACTTTGTGTTTTACAAAACAAAAAACATTGGGGCCTAAATTACTCAGTGTCCAGTTAAGCAGCAAACAGTTTCTGGAGTTTGAGAAGAAAGAAGATGGGTGTCTAGAAAGAAAGTGGAATAATATTTTAACTGAATGATATGCTCAGTCATAGTCTGCTACAGGGCAAAGCTCTTCTATTTCTCATGACTAAAGTTTTGATCAAAATTCAGCTGACTTTGGACAACATAGATTGGCTAGGTGGTGACATTATGAATAAAATGCACATCTCATCACTGTGCCATGGATTGTTAGTGGAAATGCTTAGACGTTCTTTGACAAAATTGTTGCCAGAGACCTATTAAATATGAGTTAACACCAGCAGCATCTCAGCTAAAACCATATAGGTGGGTAATTTACAAAGTATAACCTGCAGTATACAGGTGTTTATGTATAAACAATACACACTTCACTAGTTGCAGGAGCCACACATGATCATGTGCAGTTCTGCATTATTGCCTAGAAAATGAGATAATAGTTAGAAAATTCACACAGTAGATCATTTCACATTGATGCACCATGCTCTTGCTGCTGGGCCAGACGTGCAGTACTAAATCAGAGCAATTTATAAGTAGGAAGCAGCTGCTCTGAGAACTATCAGCAGATGCCACCAGAAGACAAATGGATTTTAAAAATATTCAGGCTAAGATTAAGATATATATAGAGAGATTCTGCATAAAGGACCCAATCGAATTCCAATTTAAGTCAATAAAAAGACCCCCATTGACTTAAGTGGGAATTGGAGCAAGCTGATAGTGCAGGGAGGAGCCAGCAAGAGACTGAAGGCAGCACAGCAGCTGCAGAAAGCAGTTCAACCAGGAGCCCAAGTTGTCATTTGTACAACTGGGTGGGAAATGGTTTTCCTGTCACATCAATATTTTCAAGATTTTGGAAATGTTTCCTATTCTGCACTGAGATGAAACTGAGACCTTCTAAAGTTATTTGAAAAGAGAGAGAGAGAGAGAGAGAGAGAGATGTGAGAAACAGACACAACTTGCTCCAAATCAAGCAAATCAGGAACTTGAACTCATGTCTCCCAGGTGCAGGCCTGCTGACAGCAATTCAGGGCTCCAAGGTCAGAGTCATCCCTAGTGGGGGTGCAGGGACCAGGGTGGAAGTGATGAAGCCATCACTGGACCAACCGGTCACTTCTGGGACCAATTACACTGGCCAATCGCGCCGCCTCCGCCTCCCAAAGCACATACTAAATTCAAGATGAGAGAACTGCTCTGAAGTACAATCAATTAAGACACATCTACTTGTTCTAGAATGTTCAAGAGCTGGAGGAGGCAGAAAAGTTATCTGAAACCTGGACTTGGAGACAGTCCACTACAGCAACAATACTTGCAAAAAAAATCTCTCTCATAATGGTTGCATGATTTTAATTTTTCTAATTTTTATTTGTATATATTGCCTTAACCATGAAATTAGTGTGCACTCAATGTAGTTACCTCTATTTATTGTTATTTGCATAACTTATGCTATCTATGTTTGACGTTGCAGACTGTCACAAGAGGATAAGAAATTTGAGTAAGGGACAAAATTTCTAAACAAAGGCAACAGCCAAACACTCTATTATACACACAGACACATGCTTAGATAATTTCTGAGCCAGTACATGCGTCTTTAGAGCACATATTAAATTGTTTTTCATGCAATTGTTATTATATATTTTTCTGCAACTGATAACTGAGATAGAAAACTGATTTCCAAAAGGTGAAAAGTCTTTGATTTCAAAGGTTTGTTACAGAATATAAGAATTCATACTGTAGTGAAAAACAGATACATACAAACTTCTCTTATGCTAGTAAACCTAAATATCCACTCATTCTTTACAGAGTATCATTATCCTCATTTTACAGAAGGGGAAACTGGGACACTGAGAGGGGAAGTGATTTGCCCAAGGTGACCCAGCAGGCAAGTGGCAGAGCCAGCAATAGAATCCAGGTTCCCTGTGTCCCAGACCAATGCTCTATTTATTAGGACATACTGCATCCTCCATAAAACCTGCTCCAGACTAATAGTGGAGTAGGATTCGTGTCCCCCATGTGTCTCCCTAAATCCCAATAGATGAAAGATAGGAGGATCCATAGAGATGGATACCCGCAATTTTGTCTCCTCCAGAATGCTGCCCATACCTGCTTCTTGCATGCTCCCAGACACAGAGCCCCCATGGACTTGTGCTCCACACTGTGCAGTAGGCTAGCATCATCTATGTATCCCCCAGAACCTCACTGTTTTGTGGACCCGTCCTAGTCCTGTTGCCAACGGCTGCGCCTGCACCGCTAAATCCCATGCTGGTTCGAACAGGCACAGTTTTATGAACTGAAATAACTAAATAGTGTAGTTCATGTACAGTATGAGGCTTAGAATAGAAAGTGGACTAAGATCGTACTTTTCATGCAATGGAATTCCAAAGTGCTTCACAATACACACAGAAACAAAGTGCAAGCAGTACCCAATCAGTGAAACTAAACCTGAGTCAGAAGACACAGGGCTTGATTCACCACTGTACTATTGTAGTTTCGTGCCAGTGTAACTCCATTTAAATTAAATGAAAACTGGAGTAATGGAGTGGTGAGTGAGACCCATAGTTTTTATTTACAATGAAATGATTGACTTAGCCAGATACAAATCTTAAATATGAAGTGCGTAAAAACCCAATATATATGTTTCAAACAGCCAACACAAAGGCTTTATATCATCTCAAGCCATTACTGGGCTCATACAGACAAACAGTTTTAATGAATGGACCTGATTTTAATACTACACGATTGATTAGATAGATGGATACATAGAGTCCAAATTGTGCTGCAAGTTACAAAAGGTCTTAAAGCAACTTTATGATAAACATGGGATGAAATCCTGCCTCTATGAAGTCAATGGCAAAACTCCCACTCAGTGGGATTAGGATTTCACCCAGCATATTTAATTAGATGCCAATATAAATTTCAGAACTGCAGTAAAATACTGAGCCTCTGTTTTAAGAGTTGAAATACAAGCAGTATTTGTCACAGGTTCAGGGCCAAAAAAAACCCCAATCGATTCTCAAAGGCAAAGGTTCCAAATGAATGGACTACAATCTTAGCATCAGATGAATTATGTCTGCTATTTTAAAACACTTATTTCAAATGAGAAGTCTGCTTCCCTTCAGGACAGCTAATGCAAATGTTCAATTATTTAAACTGACTTTTTAGACCAGTGCTTGGCAAAGAAACATTTTTTGTAATCCCATCAATTGCATTTAAGATCATAGTATTCAAAAACAACTTCACAAATTAAAGTGACTTTTGGCAAAAGAATCTGCAGACAAGATGAAAATGTTTAGGAGGAATTTTAGACCTATGGTCTGTAAAAGCTGAGTGTAAAAATCAAGGCATAGCATATAACATCATGTATTAAAGATTGTTTAAAATAGCTTGAATGCTGATTGCAGATCATTTAAAATCTTTATTTAATTACATTAAATCATGCATTGGCAGTAGGACAACAGACTTACCTGTGAAGAGCTTCTGTGATAAGCTGAGTAATGAAGTGGTCCCGAAATAGTAGTGTCATGTGATAGAGATGGATATTGACTCTGCATTGGATAAGGGTGCTGGTTGCTATAGCTACCATAGTTGTAGCTTCCTGTGTACCTAAAATGCATGAAACCCCCACACACATTTAGTACTCATAACAGCTCATAATTCCAGCTACTAGTTCTGTTGTAGTTTTCTAATGCTATATACCAGATATATTTGGATTTGTTTCCACAGGAGAGAGATGCTCTGAAGAACAATCTGTATGAAGATTTACCCCAACTCAGCTCGGAGATGCAGATATCACTTAGTGTAATTATGTGCTCTACATTGAGCAAATAGAGTGACTCTACATGTCTATGTGATTTGTAATCAGTCATTTGTAGTAACTTCTAAGGGTCCAGTTTGGCCACCTTTACTAGTATTCCAGAGTCCCCTATTTTGAGTGGCGGTTCCTGGGGCCACTCACACAATGAAGTACTTATTCAGCATGAGACGCAGCCTTCCACTGGGGCAAGGGGTGCTCCCCACTTATGATGGGGTTGGTGGAGTAATTTGCTACTTCCCTTTAAGGGGTGCGGCATACTCTTCCTGTGTAGCTGAGCAGAGGGGCAGAGTCACAACTCTGTCTACACCCCTTCTCTTCCTACCCCTTTTTTGGGACAGCTATTCCAGCACAGCTGGGAATGGGGGACAGAGAAGCCCCTGCACTTTTTTTGAATGTTTCTGGTTAATCCTTCGGTGGGTCACACAAGAGGGGAAGGGATGGAGAATCTTTAATGTCTCCCTGCCTCTGCATGACCATGTAAATGCTGGATGCTAATCTAGCTCTAAAGTACTAGGCTTTAAAAATGTTCACGAGCTACAAGTGGTACTGAGCTTGGGATGGCGGAGGGGGTGGGGAAATGAGGCTCATGTACATTTTATTTTTACTGATTTTTAATGTCTTTTAAACTATTACTGTAAAGTGCACAGGGTAGATCTAGAGTCCGGGTACATTTAATCATCTCCCATTAGTCTTCAATTGAGCACTCCAGAGATACTGTGCTATATTGTAAACCAGACAAACAAACAGGTACGTTAATAAATGACAGCAGGATACCCAGTATGGAAAGGATTGCTTTCAAAACCCGGGGTCAGAGGCCCCTCTTCATTCAGAAGTGTGAGGTGGAGCAAAGCAAGGGGTAAGAGGAAGGACCTCACTGGGACTCAAGCACGAAGAAGGAGGTTTTCCACAATGGGGACTGGTCCATCTGGGCAACTTACTGAGTCCTCCACTCTCTCTTTCTTCATTCCCTTTAGCTGTAAAGTTTTTAGCAAACCCCAGCCTGACAGTCTTTGAGTTGGTATTAAAGATGTAATAACTGTCTTTTTGGGGGAGTGGTGTGGGGTTGGGGAGAGAAAAATATAGTTGAAATGAGCTGAAATTGCTGTTGTTGTTAAAGTCCAGTCCTGATCCCGTTCAAAACAAAACAAGAAAAACATATACGAGAGAAGAGAATGCACAGTGATGACATAAATTGCAGCTTCTGTCTCTGGTGCTCAGTCTTGCTTGTACTCTCACTCCTGAAGAAACCTGGAGCACACAGTTCTATCTACCACTCCCCGTGCTGGGCTGTTCAAGGCATTGCTTTTATCTGCCTCTCTGGTCATGGGCCTGCAGTAGTGTTGTGAAACACACAATCTTAACCAGCTAAGCCAGACTCGTTTTAGAAGGCAAAAAGAGAAGAAAGAAAAGAAAGAAGGTGGGGCAAGGAAAATGATGTTCAAGGGAGGGCATGACAGCTACAACCCAGGTCTCACATCCCAACAGGTGTTTGGGATTTAGCCTGGTAGAGGTGGTGACATCAGCTGTGTCCCTCTCTTTGGCTCAGGGTGGTCAAGGTATCAGTCAGGATCAGGTCATTGAAGGCCCAGTGGTGTCAGGGTGGGTTCCAGGAGAAGATTGGGGTGGCAGCCATGATATTAGAGCTCAGTCCTTTCAGTCCACCTGTCTCCAACCTTCATGTTTTGATACCCTTCCCTCCTCCAAGTCTCTTTTAATGACCCCCCAAAGGCGGTGATAGGAATAACAACTCATCCCCTCTTTACTGTGTTTGCTATTTAGGCCTGCTTGCTGACACACCAAATTTGGTCCATTAATTTCCAATTCCATTCTCTTGTTTAGCGGTCATGATTTCAACACTGTTCTTGGGTGGTTTCAGTAGACCTTTTGGTCTGGACTCATTTGTTCTGTCTCCTTTTTATACCTTTTTCCAAACAATTTTATAGAACAATCTGAATTGGACTTTTGTCACCCTGGACAACTTAGAGCGTAGGCCTCTGCACAACAACTCCTCCCGATGGCAGCATGGTTCCTCCTGCCATGCCTGTGTTCTCTCTCTATAATGTCAAATAATGTCCATCAGACAAGCACTGCATTTCCGCTCAGTGGTGCATTAAGCAGGTTCGTAGGACAGCATGCTTTATATGGCATGGGCACCAGGTTTGTATAATTTTTGGTGGTGCCGAGAATGGGTCCAAGCAGAGTCCTGTCCACAGGATGGACTGGGGAAACCGCCCTGGGCCCTGTGTTTGGGGGGCCCCGTGATTCAGGGGGACGCGGAGTCCAGGGCAGCTTGGGGATTTAGCAGGGAGCCTGGCACAGCAGCAGCAAGTGACCTGGCCTCAAGAGCAGTGAGCAACCCAGCCCCAGCCTGCCCTGCTGGCTTCGGGGAGGGGGCAGAAGCTGGAAAGAGGGAGGGCTGGGGCTTGCAGGAAGGGGTGGAATGAGGGTGGAGATGGGGTGGAACAGGGGTGAGAAGAGACAGTGAAGGGCAGGGGTTTGGGGGAAGGGGTGGAGTGGGGCAGGGGTGGGCTGGGGCCAGGTCACTGCTGCTGGCACCAGGCCACCTTGGACCCCACATCCACCTGAAGCACAGGGCATCCCAGCCCAAACATTGGTGGAGCCAGACCCACCTTTCTTAATATATCTCGCCACGTATGGATAAGCAGCTCCCTATCCCTGCCCTCACTCCTCCAAACTCACATATTTTCAACCACGTGGAGTCCACATGACAAGGCTTCTTCAGCCTCCTTGTAAGGCCAGGCAGGGGCATGCCATGGAGCTGACACCCATATTTATTCTACTGCAACCCACCTTTGGGGAGCCTTTCTGCTCTTTGCTCCCCTTTGCAGGGCAGCATGAGGCTCAAAGCCAACAACAGATTTTCCTGTGGTCGGTGGTAAGCCTTGGCTTTCTTACTTCATTCTATGGTGCAGTCTCCTTTTGTGGAAGGTTTACCCCCACAATTGGTCAAATCAGTCCATAGCAGAAATAATCTTGGATTCCTCTACTGTATTTTCCACTCCATGCATCTGTTGAAGTGGGTTTTAGCCCACAAAAGCTTATGTCCAAATAAATTTTTTACTCTCTAAGGTGCCACAAGGACTCCTCATTATTCTTGTTATGGTAATTCTCCCAGAAGTAGTACATAATGCCTTTGAATCTGGGGAATTTGCTGTGTGTCAGACTCCTGGTTCTTCCAAAGGGATTTGGAGTGACATGGGAACAGAGAAAACTGCCATCAAAGACCCAAAAGGTAGCAGTGGGATTGTAGGATTTAGAAGAAAAGCCAGCTCGTCAGATGCCTCTCACAAAACATGTCCTGAATGAATAAGCAAAAACTGCAAGAGAAAGACGTGAAGACAAAGTCGACAAAACAAGTCCTTGCCTGTACACTGAAGAGGGATGAAGACTATGTTATAGCTCTTACCAACTATGTCATCAACAATATGACAAACCCATTTGACCCTGAATCACATCCAGAAGTGCTTATCAACATATCTACTACACTTGATATAACATTAGATGTACAAGAGTTTCTACTGAAAATAGTAGATGCTGGTGAAAAACAAATGGAGTGATTTCGGAGAGATTCACTTGATTCTGATGGGACATGTAGCTTCTTCAGCCCAGGCAGGAAAACTGGCATCAAAACATTTGCTAATTCGGCCAAGAAGGCCAAATGTAAGTGTGGCAAAGGAGGGACTCTCACAGCAGGTATAAGGGCAGAAATTGTTTTCCACAGAGCCCTATCTTTAGCAAGATGCAGAGATGATGTTTCAATGGCAATTGTTCTTTGTCATACAATAGGACTTGTGCCTATGTTCCTCTTTCATGCTGATGAAACAATGAGAATAGACAAAGCTGAATTAGTGCATCAGTTGGAAGCTCAAGCTGAAAGAATCCATGAGTTAAGAGCATGCAACAAAGAAACTACCGCATACATCAGAGATGCCATGGCTGTCATACAATGATGGCTGGAAACAAATAAATTCCTCACATTCAGTGAGCTGGATGCTGCGTTCTTGAGGCAGCTCCTGGATTTCACAAAGCTAATTCTGTAATCGAAGTCTTTGAGATATATGACAATAATAACACTATTAAAACTGCAGAAAGACAGCGCTGGACAGGATCTAAGGTTGGACACAAGAAATGCCAGGTGATTGGTGGATGCCCTGTGCCTCCATGGAAAAAATTTCTAAATGTGACATCCAACAAGCAGTCACTTGTAAAATTCCTCTGTGAATACATGGTTCAAAATGGACCTGACAGTGTAGAGACACACCCAGCACAAATACTCCTTCTTGTTGGAGGCCTTTCCAGTGGTGAGGTAGCAAAGTACATCACCAACAGAGATGCTGAAGAAGCCTTGCACAATATTCAAGAGGAAGTGGACACAAGGATGCTTCTGCATGCTATATATTGCAATATGGCTTTTGAGTCTCTTAGTGACAAAGGAACCATAGAAATTAGGTCACCTGATACAGAGGTTTTATTCCTGGCTGTTCACTACCTTCCATATATGGAATACAAAGCTAGCGTGTGGATTGAAATCAGGCCCCATTATGAGCATGACTGACTAGTGTTGCATCTTATCTATGCATGCAGTTTGTGGCACACTCACACACTCTCAAATTCTGCAACATACTTCTTGCTGTACATGCATTGATAGGATGAGTCTGTGTCATCCCTATTTGGGATTGGGCAAAAAAAATCTGTGTTTAGTGTTGTCAGAACAAAGGGAGCTTACCTCATCAGAGATCTTGCCAAACTGGGAGAGTGTGATGGACAAGCCACAATTTCTGCAGCAAGGAAGTTGGCAGCAGTGCTGTATGACCAGTGCAACAAAGGGGACCCAAATTGCTTGTGGCTCAATGTAGCCATCAGAAAGGACAAGTCATCGGACAAACTCCCACCCCATGAGGAAAGTTTTGAGGAGCATGTCAAAAGAGCATTTTGGCAGACAAAGATTTGGATTTTTTCTCACACACAGATATTGGATCATCACTGCAACACGGATGGGCAAATGTGGATGAGGAGCTACTTGTATTCTTCAAGGGCTAGTGGCATCTGAGCTTCTACAAGACCTTATCTGTGCCTATAACAGTAGGGGTCATTGCACACTCAACTGTCTCTAGTCAGAACAATCTTCCCTGCACAGAACTGTGTGTATGCAAAGGCAATGAAGACTGGGTAACGAATGCACTTTTGACAGAAATCATAATGAACAAGACGATGATAATGATGTTGACTAGAAATGTCACTAGTGCTATTACAGTTCAATGACAACTGTACTCTAATTTATTATTAGATTTTGCTTTACTCTTTAGATTGTTGTCTTGATGCTTTGAAATCCAAAGAAATCCATTTTTATGTTTTGAAATAATAACAGAAACAAATGCAAATATTTCAAAGTGGCCATTTTAATGTGTTGATGGTGTCATTTTTTATCCCTATTTCTATGGTAATGGCACCACTTGACAGTTCCCCATCACATGTTATCTTAAGATAGACATAATAAGTTTTCAAATTATGCATGATGTGCTTGTGTGTAAAGAGGGTACATTAAATTGACCAAATTGGTGGTCACTGCTGCTCGCTCATAGAAGGGTATGTTTTTAAAGTGTTCAAACATATTGCACTCTAGCTGCCCTATGTACACTCCATTGATGCATTCTAAAAAGTCACTAGGTCACATTAACACAAACTAGGTATGTTTTGGAATGTGCCAGCAGGGTCTACACAGCACAGCTGGGCATTTTGCAGATCACACCCCTCTGTTGTGCTCTGCCACACCATGTAGACAAGCCTCAGGAATCTTGGTTTCCATTTCAGATTCAGGAGGGAAATGTGCTCTAGGAGGCACAGACTCTTCTGCCTTTTCCTCCAAACTCGATCCCTTCTGTCCCATGCTCTCCAACCCAATCCTGTCCTAGTTCTATGCCTTCCCCACCCCGGCTCATTCCAATCCCATTCTTCTCAACTAGCCAGTCCCAGTCTCCACTCTTAAGGCATCTCATCTTAGTCCCAATCTTCTTGCCCAGCAAGTCCTAGGCCTGGTCTACTCAAGAAGATAGTTTGGTTTAACTATGTCAGTCAGGGGTGGGTGAAAAATCCACACTACTAAGCAATGTAGCAAAGCCAATCTAAGTCCCCATGAAGACAGTGCTAGGGGAGGTGAATTAACTAATCAGTGGGAGAATCCCACCTCTTTGTTTAGGTAGTGTCTAGACTGGAGCCCTGCAGAGGTGCAGCTGTGCCACTGCAGCATTTTAAGTGCAGACGAGCCCTCAGTCTCACCCCTCTGGACTCTCTGTACCAGTTTCAGTCTCCTTGCTCATCTAAATCTGGTCTCTCCCCATTTCAACTCCCAATCTCCCCTCCCACAAACACTATCAGCCTCCAGTCTCACCCACGTAGGCTCCTTGTCCTAATCTAGTCCCCCTGCCCATTCCAGGTCCCCTCTGCATTTGGAACAGGCAGCTTCCTGCTTCCTGCTGCCTGGGCCCAGCAAGGTGGGCACTGAGAGCACAGGAGAGACAGTCTTTGATGTCTGCAATTCTCTGTTAACAGGATTTCCCAGATCACCTGGAGCTCTGTGGAGTTACTGGATTATCTGGAGGTTATGATTAATCATCTGTGCAGTAACAGGCCAACAGAGGGCAGCGTTAACAAGGGTAAATTTGCTGCTGCTCCTTTCCTCCTGCTCAGAAGGGATATAGATCACCAGAAAGGGAAGGTTCCAGGACAATTTGAAGGTATTAGGTCACAGAGGCAAGCATTCTCATGGCTCCTGCGCAGAACACAGTGACTGGAGGCAGCTAGTAGAGACTAACTGGAACCTGCCATTGCCTTCAGGCCTGGCACCTAAAGTACCTATAGCACTTGTCTGGCAAGTGGCATGCAGACCACGTCACTAAGAATGATTTCAGGGCAAAGGTTGGTCCCACAGAGTTGCCAAGACCTCCCACAGGACGGACAATTACAAGGTTTTCCATGGTGCTGTTATGACTCTTGCAGCTCATAGAAGAAAGGTAAGCAGTTTCTGTCTTGATATCCTTCACACTCTCTCTTAGGCGGTGCCACTGATATACACAATATACATTTCTTCATTTGGTATTTTAGAAGAATGTTTTCTGACTGTGTTAAAGGATGTTTGCACACTGTTGCGCATCGGTCTTATACGCTTGAGGTTTTCAACCTTTCCACCTACTCTCCAGAATAAGTCTCACTAACCCCTTCCCATCTTGGACAATTTAATTAGGCTTTAGGAGTAAAGAATTTTACATAGCGTCTCAAAACATAAGACAAGACAAGACAAGACAAGGCCACAACAAGAAGTTATGCTCCTGCTGCTTTCAATATTTTCACCAGTATAATTAGGCTAACTAAGAAATATCCAATAAATCCCCTCATTTAAAACACAGCTGAATGTCACTATCTCAGCATCTTCCCAGGAAGGTTTGGACTCTCATTTTATCTATTATTGTTACCACTGCAAATTCAGGGGGAAGCAGTAATGATCCCTCAATATTTATTTTCATGAAGGCTGCTTTTACCATGAAGCTTTCATTTTGTTGTACATAAAGGCCCTAAGTACAAAAAGACACATTTACATAGTCTGAGCATGACTCAGAATGACTCTGTGCTTGACGCTTTGTCTTAAGCCCTGTTATGTGATAAATAAAAGTCAGTGTAAAAACTCTTGAGCTCTAAGATGCTCTCCTCATCAGTACTCTGCAAAGCTTTTGTATTCCAGAGCATATCCATATTCAGTGATGACTAGTAATAGCTCCAGCAGAAATTGTTCTAGAAAAGCCCGAAGAGGTTCTCTCCATTCAGATATAGTGGCAGACTGAGAATCTGCATTTTGTGTGAAATTCAGCCCAGATTGAGCAACAAAGCTCTATGTATCACTTAAGCCTTCAATGGTGCATAGACATTGTGCTGGCTCGCCACACAGTAATGAATCTCTAATCTTCCACCATGGGATAAGCATTTCCACACATGGGAACTGTGGACAGAGCTTGAAGAATTCAGTGAGAAGTCTTCACCTTCTGTTGCATGCAGGCTATCAACAACATCTCCCACACTCCTAATCCTGGTACATGCATGGGCCTGTCCCATGGATGATTTTGTTATGGTATTTGGCTAGTTGTGGAAGGAACAGTGGAGCTCTCTGAGCTTGATACAGAGCCCTATAAGTTGAGAACATACAGAATGGCTATTGCTTTGGAACAGGAGTTTTGTGAGGCTTTGTTAAAGTTTGTAAAGTGCTCCAAGATCTTCAATAAATTGTGCTATGTCAATGTTTATTATTTTCATTGATCAGCATTACTCCGAGGCTTTGACTCGTTTGGTTTGTTGGATCCTCCATTTATTCAAAAATTGTCTGTCTTTCCAAACCCTGGAAATTGTTGCTCTGTGAGACTAGCAGGGAGACTAACATATCTAGGCTGTTGACATAGAATAATAGGAATCAGAGCTAGAAAGAAACCTAAATAGATCATCTATCCAGTCCTTCTCTCTTTGGAACTTATTTTCCAGGTTTCCTTGTGTTTATCAGTGGCATTATGTTTTAAATACATACATGGAAATATATGAGAGACCATATAACCAGACAGCGCTATCACATTCGCAATGAAGCTCTATTCCCCCAGGAAACAGATCTTGGATTCCAACTGCTTTTGAAAAATGGGTATTTTTATTGCAAATTATTGCAAATTTAGACTAGTCCTTAAAACTCAAACAAACAAACAGGAAAGTGACCTACCCGTGTTCCTCTCTGTGGGGGTAAACAGGTATCCTGTGTGTGACAGATGAAGAAGGCACATGAGGACCTCTCATGCAGGGCAGCTGTTGCGAGTTCTCGGCAGGTGACCCAGCAGCTGTAGTCACAGTGTATGTGAGTGACCATGTATAGGACTGCATAGCCCCTGCAGAACAAAGTTGACATTCATAGTTAATACAAGATGTAGTCCTTTGAAACTATCCATTTTGAAACAGTCAGTACAGAGCAATCTAATAAAGTGATGCCAGTGAAGAATATCAACCAAAGGGGGTGAATCAAAATGGGTATAGACATAGCAGTAAAACACCCATTTGTGAAGAACACTTCAAAAAGTACAAATAGGTGAGCATGAATATTGGATCCTGGGAAACAACCCAGACACAACTGGCATTTTTGAAACATAGCAGGATGCGAATAATCAATATAATGCTGCAATCTGTGCCTATAAACTTTTGGGCAGGGACTGTTTTTTTGATGGGTTTGTACAGCACCTGGCACACTGGGGTTATGGTCCATGACTAGGGCTCCTAGGCACTACAGTAATACAAACAGAAATTATAATATACAAAATATAAAATATAAATATAAATATAATATAATATAAATATAATATAATATACAAAATACAGGACACAGTTTAGAGCTGGGAGAACAGCCTTAGCACAAAACATTCCATAGACATGCAACAGATTGGACCTTCATGTTTGCCTACTTGATCCTGAGGATGATCAGGGCTGGTGTGGTAGGAAGAACGGTCAGGGCCCTTGCAGGCCTAGAAGATGTTTGGACTCAGGCAAATGAATTCCCTGCAGCCTGACTTGGCTTTCATCTACTCACCAATCTAAGTTATTATGTGGTCCCCATCATTGTGGTATCAGATTGGCTCCCAAAATAATAAGTGCACACTTGGAGACGTTCCTCTCTCTCTCTGGGCTAGTCAGCAGGGACTAGGCTTTGCTGACTTTTAATGTGATTCTATTCTAGGAAGGTTAAGGCAAAGAAGTGGGTTTTGCACTTTGCTCTGAAGGTGCTAAAGTTTTAATCAGCCTGATCTTTTCCAGGTGGGAACTCCAGATTTATGGGTCAGATCCTGAGAAACCTTGTCCTCTCTACATGACTCCCATCCTTAAGGTCGGTGGTTTCATAATTCTGGGGTAACGTAGCTGTTGTGAATGAGGGCCAAAATATTGAATTTGACCCAGTATAGAACTGGGAGCCAATGAAGATAGCAGAATAGAGGTCACCAGGTGCTTTCAACTCTCTTTCTCCAGCTAAAATAGGGAATGGACTAGAGTTTCAGGACCTGATTTGGATTGTCCTTCAGCACCTCTAGGACTTTCTGTTTTGTGAAAGGACTTAATTCAGAGAGGCAAGTTACTGTGTTGTCAGCTCTGTGTTCATTGTATGGCTCTTGGTGAATGGAGAAGCAGTCTCAGATGTGGGCGATTTTCTTCAGAAAATCAGGCAGATAGCTCTTTGTAGTGGGAAGTGCTCAGTTCTGGGACTGAAGTGGGGCACCCTGTGTTAAACAAGGTGATTCATAGACAAATACTCCAGCAGGCTGTGACTTCCTGTTCTGTTGAGGTGGAGAAGAGGTGGGAATTCTTTGCATGTTTCATGCCTGAGGGTAAGTTCACAAGAATTGCTTGTGCTACAGCCTGTTTGCATTTGCTTCTGTTCTCCATCACTGACACTTGATTTTTCTTGCTTTCTGCTTCTTCTGTTACAGGTTTCCAGAGAACCACTGAGATCTATGGGAGCAATGGGGAGGGTGCAAGCATTACAGTGCTAGAACACAAATGGTTGTGTTTGATGAGTAGTCACAGTGACTCAACAGAGCCTCTATCCTATGGCACTTTGGTGGGGTAGAATTACCTGCAAGTATGTTTTGGACTTGACTGGGTGCAGGCCATTACGGTAGCTTCCTTTTTGTCTGGAAACCAGCCTGATGGAAGTAATGGTCAATCCAGCATAGGGGGCTGTTTCTTGTGTCCCCTATATCAGGTCAGGTTCCACTTTTTAAGTGAGAGGAAATGATCTAATAGTCACTGCTGTCCTCAAAATCAATGAATCTATCGCCAAGTCCCATTCAAAATTCAGATCCAAAGCATGACCTGCTCTCTGCGTACAGCCACTAATGAGAAACTAAAAATGGAAAATGTGGCAAAGAGGTTGTAGGCCATTGCACTGGAGGGATTGTCAATATGGCTGCTGAAATCTCCCAGGACTATCGTCGGAACGTCTTCACCATACCAGACAGCAGCACCTCAGGCTACTGCTCAAGGAAAGGCCTGCTTTCTGGGAGGTCTGAAGACTAGCAGTTTGCATATGGTGGATTTGTCTCTGGATTTGCAAAGCAGCAGACTTCTGAAAGATTTTGTATCCAGAAGGCCTCTCTTGCATTTGCAGCTGGACTGGAAAAGGATGACTACTCACTGGTTCTCTCCATTGTGGAGGGAATGCAGTAGCTTTCACAGAGTGACCTGCACATGAAGAGAGAGGGCGGGGAGGAGTGGCTCAGATTTGGAAGGTCTCAGTTTCCTGTTGGAGGAAGAAGAGTGCTGCAGGGTACATGTGTGTCTATATATGTTAAGGGAGGGCATCAGTCAGAGCCCGTCCATATCTTGTGGTAGGGCAAAAGATAGAAGAAGAGGCAATTGAAGAGAGTGCGATTGTTTCGTTTTTTAAAAACACCAGTGACCAGAATCCCAATCCCACAGCTCTTATACAATCAATCCCATTGACTTCAATGGGCCACAAGACTGGAACCCAGAAGACACACTTTTTTAGCTGTTGTACCCCTAAAATGAACCAAACAACATAAAACAGTAGTGGTTGAGTGATTTGACAACACTTTATTCTTCTTTGTGTTTTCAGCCTTTGGAGTTTGAATAAACTTAGAAAGTTCTTTTACTTCATTTCATTTTATTTTTTACTTATTTACTTGTTTTAAAACTGCCAACATTGTTGAGAACAGGATAGCAAGAGACGCTCTGTAGGAAGCACAATGTATAAATAGCTTTGCTAAAAGCCCAACAACAGCCCTGTTGTGCTATCACCCAGCAAAGCCAAAAATGCAAAGGAATTTCATTCACGGAAGTGTGATTTGTACTACAAACCCTTACTGTACTTGTTGGGGTATGTGTGTGTACTGCTGTGAATAGTCAGGCTGATTAGCTATTGCCCGTCTTCTTGTGCAGCCATTTATACCAGCGCAAAGTGAATGCAAAGTGGATGTAAAATGCTACCAGTTCACAATGGGAGCATTTTACAGCCACTTTGCACTGAATTGCAAAGGTGCATGGGAACACTGAAGCAAGCCCATAGAGATCAGTAGGAACCTGGTAGTAAACAATATTGTCAAGACCAAGTGCTCACATTTCAGGAGTTAGGCTTGGTCTATACTACAGACTTACGTCAGTATAACTATGTCGCTCGGGGTGTGCAAAATCGACACCCCCTGAGCAATGCAGTTTTGCCATCCTAATCCCCAGTGTAAACGGTGCTGTGTTGATGGGAGGGATTCATAGCTACTGCCTCTTGGGGAGGTGGATTAACTACCCCGAGAGGAGAAACTCATCCATCGGCATAGGTAGTGTCTTCACTAAGTGCTATAGCGGTGCAGCTGAATTGGTGCAGCTGTGCTATTGCATCACTGTGCGTGTAGACAAGCCCTCAGTCTCTCCAAAATCAGGAGATTGGCTTAAAAATCTGATTTTTAAAAACCATACATTTGGTGGTCTTTTCATTTGCTTTCTGGTGCTGGATCCTTTAGGGTAGTGGTCTTCAAAGTGGGGTGCGCAAGACCCCCCCACAGGGGTGTGCGAGACCCCCACAGGGGGCCGCGGCGTCCCGCCGCCGCCGCGGGATCGGCCCCAGGAGACTGCCGAAATCGCAAGCCGTCTATTTTTGTCCCGCCGAAATGCAGCTGAAAGCGGAAGCTTTCTATTTGGCGGGATTTTGGCGACATACCCCAGGGCCACGAGTGGACGCGGAACAATGGAAAGGGGTCGCGCAGAAAAACTTTGAGGAACGCTGCTTTAGGGTTTGCATTGTCAAACTTTTCACTGCAACCATGAGGGCTAGAAACTCACCTTAATTTTTAAACAAAAAATAGCACTCTCATTAATCGAGGAGCTGGAACTTTAAGTTAAAGCGCCAAATATCATGAGACTCTTGATAAAATCATGAGATCTGGCAACACTCACTAAAAGTTTATAAGATCAGCCCAACAGAGTATTAATACCAAGTCAGCAGCTGGTGGACTAGTGTACAGTACTATTGAAATGAACCTTCTGTTCAAATATACATCCCCTTGTAAATGAGAGGAAGGCAGTGGAGGTGGCGATGGCAAGGAGGTGGAGAAATAATTAGTTATCTATTAGCAAACATTTACAATGCAGAATTTCTGTAAACCAGTTCAGGTTCTTCTAACAGCAGTCGCATTAGCAAATGAGTAATCCTGGGCTTTAAGAGAGGACTGCAGAGTCAACCATATACTCATCAATTTTGTTACAATATTGTTGTAATTTGACCAATCATTAATCTGGCCTTTGTAATTTAGAAAGAATTAGGGCTAATCATCCTTTTAAACTTTCAGTAATTAAACAGAAAAATTTAAATGAAAGGTTAACGGGGCATGCCAGATGTTTTACACCAGAGCAATCTACACAGGATTTACCTTACTTTAATTAGGTGTCATCTAATCACAGTAATCTAATTTGCTGCTTTGTGTTTGACCATTGAGTGCATGCAGAAAGTTTTAAAAGCAAGTTTAATAGTTAACTTTTATTGCCAGTGCCACAAGCAGCAAAGACTTAATGACACCTTAAATTGGGGAACTGCAAGCTATTGACAACCAACCAGATTAGTTTTCTAGTTGTACAATGCATTTCCACACTGCTACATTTACCTAAATTAAAAAAAAAAATAAAGAAAGGCAACACAGTAACTTTTAAATATATCTCAAGAGAATTGCTGGTTAGATCTACATATCTGGAGCAAATACACAGAATTAAAGAACAAACAAAAGAAGGTAAATCGAGAGTTTCACATTTCATCCCGCAAATCTTCACCTGGTATAAATATGCACAACTCCACTGAGCTGAAGCACTTACATTTTCAAATATTTTGATTTTTACCTTACACGCTGTGTAAGCACTAAGACCTGATCTACACGTAAAAGTTGTATCAATAAAACTATTCTGAGTAGGGGTGTAATTTTTTTATTAACATAATTGTACTAGTACAAGCCGTAGTATGGATTCAGTTAGACTGACATAAAGGTGAGCCTGCACCTGAAACTCAGGTCAACCTAGCCATGTGGCTCAGGACTGTGAAAAATGTTGTGCCCTGTACAATGTAGTTAGGTTGACCTAACCCCTACCATAGAGGCAGCCTCTTGTGGGGATGGATTTACTACAGAGGAAAAATCCCTTCTGTTGCTGTAGCAATTGTTTACACTTCAGTGGTGTAGCTGCTGTGCCATTGTAGTGCTTGTAGTGGAGACATACTCGCCGGTATATCTTATTCCCCTTCCTGAACTGAAATAAATTTTAGGCTTGATAGTTATACATAAGCATTTTTATACTGGAAAAACTGCATCCACACTAGGGCATTTTTCCACTTTATCTATGATGGTATAGTTAATGAGGAAAACCTTTCTAATGTAGACCAGCTCTTAGAACCAAGAAAAACATGGATAAGAAGTATCTATTACATTTTTATTAAAAAACCTCCCCTTTTTATTTTATCATCAACATACATGAACTTTCCACACAAAATGCCTTTTACATTTTTCATATGTCTGGAATATTATCTGCATTGGCATCATCACTGGTTTCGGGTAATTTTTTGATGTCCCCCCAGTGGTTTTTAAAACTTCCTATTATATTTTTCTACAAGCTCCAGAATATTCCCTATATTAATTGATACCCTAGAACTATGGCACATTGATTAGCCAAGATGGCTTATAATACGTTCTCAGCACACACAAAGTAAAATACAACCCGTGCCTGCAGCTGCACTGTTTCTGGTTCTGCATTACTACGAACCTCTATTCATATAAGTTGCATTCTAGTCAAAAATTAAGATAACGGTGATTAAAATAAAACTGAGCTCAATGGCCAGAGAGAAGTAGGCATTCTGCCAAACAAAAGAATATGGGGAGAAAATAGAGGAGGTTGGGGGAGGAGGGAAATGAAGAGCTGGTGAAAAAGGAGGGCTACAATGATTAAAGATTACCGTCTTGAGCAGAAAGGTCTTCCATGGAGGCTTAGCTAAGGGTATGGTTACACTTACAAGATTATAGCGCTATTGGTTATAGCGGTCCCCTTATACAGTAATATGTATAGCGCTATTGTATGTCCACACTCAGATGCTCCTGCGGTACAGCATGGCCACATTTGGGGCACTTAATGCGGCATTAAGAGCAGCGCATTAGGACAGGTATCCCAGCATTCAGCTGGGTGCAACGTGCTTTTTAAACGAGGGGGGTGAGGGGGGACGCATTGTGTGTATGTGGAGGGAGAGAGACAGTGGTTTTTCCGTTCTTCTGAAAGCCTGTCAGCGAGCCTCCGTTCACAGAAGGCTTTGTTTTCACACAGGCTCTCTCCTTAAACATTTGCATTGCTTATCTGCCGAGTTAAGAGAGAAACTCTAAAGAGGTACTTCCGCATTCCTCCAGCCGAGTTCAAAACAAAGGGAAGAGACGTCAATTGCCTTAAATGGCTCTAGGCATCTCAAGAGATCACTTGTAGCGCAGTGGGTGTCCACATTCTTGCTGTAGCGCTACAGCAGCTGCGCTACAGCCCTTATTCCCCATGCGGAGGTGGATTACGAGGAGCGCTATAACTCCACGGTTATAGCGCTCTACGTGCCTTGCCAGTGTGGACGGGGAGGAGGTTATAGCGCTCGTGGGGGCTTTATAGCGCTATAAAGTGCCAGTGTAACCAAGCCCTAATATAGGCTGTGTTAGAAATGCTCAGGTGGAGGGTTCCTTAGCCACAGTCCCTGTGTCCATCCTGAGCCTTCACCCTAGCAGTCCTCAGCCTTGGAGGGCCATAGCAGGAGAGAGACAATCACTCAAGCACCTTAATAATTAAACATAATTAAAGTACAAATAAATTAACAGAATGCCAGTGTGAGTCCCATCCACGTTCCCCTCTCTTACCGCCTCAGACCATTCTCATTTTGGTACGCCTCTCTTTTGAGGGGCAGAATACAGTTATCTGATTTTCAATTTCTTGTTACTGGGGGAGGTTTTCTGGCCTGTGTTATATGGACAGCCTGACTAGATGATCACAATGGTTCCTTCTGGCCTTAACATCTACAGATCAAATTATTCATAAAATCTCTACGGGGGAGAGCACCTAGCATGCTGCTTCATACAGTGTATATTGTTCGGAGCTCACCCTTCATGCCCAAGAACCAGTCTTGGTCTTGTAGTCTTGCTCTTCAGGACATGGGATTGTCGTATTTTCACACCAAATACAGTCTAAACTTTAGACTGTGACTCTAAAATCTCAAACAACAAGCAAACCTGAGGTTTCCACAATGCTATGTGTGATTAAAATGCGTTTAAATCTATGTCAGCCACAAATACATACTGTGGTTCCCTGGATATCTCTGAAGGCATGGAAAAGATTTGTCAGAAACCTTTATTAGTCCTTTAAACACTGTCTGATTCTCCAGGATGGTAAATTGCCACTTCCTGGCATTTTTCTAAAAGCTTTTGTTGCTACTCTAGAGTCTTCCAAAAGTGAAAGTTATATCATTCATCCGGTGCCTGGAATGTCTTCTGACAATCATTCAAGTTCCTGACTCCCTTCCTGCATTTGTAGACTCAAATTAGGAAAACAAAATATTTTTGACACCAGAGACTCGAAGGTCATGACTGGCCCTGGCCACCACCTCTAGAATGTATTATCTGTCTTTCATATTAGAGAGCCTATGAGAGGAATTTAACATGCAGAGTGTAAAGGCCCTCTTGTGTGCACCAAATTGCAAGCCGGTAGTGTGCCTACTGCTTCATTTCCCGTTCTTGCAATCTCTAGCTACACACTAAGTGTCTTCATGTGCAAATTACTAATTAGGACTTTTTCATGCCCATTTGATACACAATGTGTTCCTGAAACTGCTATAATTATATGCGCAATTATAGGCTCAGTTACATACAGGCCACAGGCCTCCATTTCCTAAATTCTGATCTTGAAAGATGTTAAAAGGTATGAACAAAGTGTTAAAACAGAAAAACAAAACAAACCCTAGAGCAATTGAGCCAGATTTTTGAAGGATTTAGGCACCCGAAGATGCAGACAGCCTCCATTAAACTGAGAATTGGGAGTTGAGGTGTTTTTGAAAATCCCACTAAGAGTCTATAGCTTTATAAATCTGGCTCATTCAAACTATGTCAATTTTTAAAGAAAGCATGTGTTAAGCCATCAAGGGTGTTCTAAAGTAGCATTTCTCAAATACGACCATGCAGCCACAGCAGTTTCCTGGGTGGGGTAGGGGAGCATCGGCCCCTCCAAGTTCCAGAAGCCTATTTAGCACCGCTAAATAATATGGCGCTCAGGAAACCCACGTAGGGACTGGTCTCACATCCCCAGCCCCATCCCAGAGTCTGCACCCACAGCTGGAGCCCTCATACCCCAGCATCCCACTCCTCTGCCCCAGCCCTGAGCCCTCTGCCACACTCAGAACCCCTCAGCTTCACCCCCATCGCTTTAATTTTGTTATATACACCAATATGGAGGTGATGTCTCACACATCACCTCCATATTAGTGCACATAACAAAATTCATTTCGCACATGGGTGGGAAAAATTAGAAGGAACACTGCTCTTCCTCCCTGTTGCTCGCCGCCTCTTTGGTGACACAGGCAGGACACACAACACTTAAGGAGCAAGGTGAGAAGGCGTGGGGGGGCGGGGAGGAAGGACGTGAGCGGAGAGCCAGAAGCAGAGTGAGGAGGCAGGCAGGCAGGTGGGTTTGGGCATCCTCCCCTGCTCTCTCCACACCCATGCCACCCAGATACGTTTTTCATTATTATTTGGACTTCTATTACGTCCAAGAATTTTGAAATTTACTTCAGAATTATTTTACAACCATTTTTACCAAAAAAAGCAAAAGAAACAATAATAAAAAAAGACAAGAACACGCAAAGCACTTTATTTGTGTTTCTATTCTGTTAGGTCTAGTAAAGAATAGTGATAACTGTGCATTATTTTTATTATTGAGTCTGTAAAAGAAGCCCAAAAACTTACATAAATAAATTGCAATGATTTGGCTGTATATATGTCCATAATACATTATTAATTTAGGAAAAATTTTTTTTTTTTTTTTAGGAAAAAGTGTCTGTGTAGCCACCCACAAATTTGAGGCCACCAAAAAATTTGTTGCAAGAACCCTTGTATAGTGCGGTATTTAGAAAAGGCTCTTTAAAAGTATTGCTAGAAATATGTGATTTTAAACCGAGGTTTGACAACATTTTGGAACAAAATTGTGGCCCTGTTCTTCTAATGGCCCCAGATATCTGCACAGAGTCCATAATGTATTGAGATTTCCATCTACTTTTACAAGTTTATATCTTGACGCTCAGGAATCCATGCACACATTGGATCCTTTTTCAATTGCCCTGCATGTCATGTTTGGCAAGATATGAAGAAAATCTCTATTTACAATGATAAATACTGAACATATGCTGAGTTCATTTTGCAAGGGCTTCTTCAGAAATAGGTCAGATCCTCAGTGGCTCTAAATTTACACATTGCTCACAATTTTTATTGCAGGCTTTTGTTTTTTTGACAACCATTTTTGGGAAAAAAAGAATGCAAGGACCAGCCATCCTTAGCATACCTACCTGTTGTAGTTGCTATGCTAGCGTACTCTGGGGATTGACTGCTCACAGGTGAGGGTGCAGACGGCACTTCCACCAAGGTGGCAGATTTAGCTGGAGAGAATGGCACTGGGGAGGGAGTTGGAGGAGCAGCTTCTGTCAATATAATTTCTTCTCGTATTTCTGCTGAAGATTGGGAGACAGGTCATAAAAATGTTGTTAAATATGGCTCGTGGAACCCTATGAATTAGATCTCTCAGAAAAGTAAATTTTAGGTGTAAACTCTGGTGAGTGGAGGTATTACATAAATCTGTCTTTATCTTAGGTATTTTCGTGGCCTCATTTCCTGATCATTAACATGCCTATCCTCACAACATCAGTCTCAGGTACTCTGTATGCCCATTTTACAGATGGGGAACTGAGGCACAGAAAAGGAACCTTAGGTGTCTAATATAGTCTATGCTAAAATGGATGGGTGAGCTTTTCAAAAGCCAGCTAGGGGATTTAGCCATACAACTCTAATTTAATTAATTGTAGCTTCAGGGAGCTGGCTCCCTGATTCTATGCCTGCTGAGGACTCTTTCTCATCACATGCAGCCTGAAGTGGGAGGTCTCCACACTGCTGGGGCTGTACTGAAGTACCTGAGCACACAGCACTGATTATATGACATCAGTATTTCTATTGATAATGTAGATTTTTTTTCTTTGGAAGTGGAACATCCGTACATCATAAATAATAGCTCAGGCTTTAATCTTAACCAATGAAAGTCACTCACCCCGATTTTCTTCCAGATACAGTGGTGTAAAATCAGGAGTAACTTGACCAAACACAGTGGACATATTATTGTAAAGTCAGTGTAAGGGAGATCTTAAATGTGACTGAGATTTTATAGGTTAGTTGATGTGAATATTCAGTACAAAACTCCCTTGCTGAAATCTCAAATACAGATTTAGGAGTTTAAATTTTCAGACTTTCATAACTTAAGTCAATAGTTACAGCAATAAGCAGGCAGTCTAATTCAAAATCAATTTCAGGACACTCATTAACCAGAGAGGCTCATAACTGGCTTGTCTGACATAATAACAGAGCTGTAAAAATTACACATTCCTTCTGGAAAGGCCTCATTAGGATGAATGGGGATAGGGAAATTTACATTTACATAAATGAGTGAATCACAGAGAATAAAATTATAGAAGGCATGTAAGTTACTGCTAAGAAAACAAACTCACCTGTGCTTCCTTCTCCTTTCATTGCTCTCATTAACTCATTAGCTCTCTCCTGACAATGCAGTGATTCTAACAGGTATAATACGTAGTCATCAAACATCAAGTGAATAAGGTGAAAAGACCCTGGGAATAAAATAATATGAACAAACATAAAAGCAACTAATGGTCTCAATATACTTATTACACAGATGATTACAGTATTACCAAAAAACAACAACAAACCACAGAATACCACTGGCCCCTGTATAGTCCTACTACTGAAGCATGTCTCTTACTGAAAAGTGAGTCATCTGTCAATGTTAAAGGCAAGTTAAAAGGGGAGGGTGTTTTTGTGTATGGGTTCTGATTGCCACAGTGTATTTGTACCTGGATCTATCCAGATGATGTGAATTCAAGGATCATTTCTCAGAAGTTAAATTTAAGTCTCTAGGGTCCAGTTCTTGAGAAAAGTGTCCTGACAAATAACTATCATTTTGTAGTAATTATAAATCTTGAGCAAGAACTGCCTTTTGTACCAAGCTCTTTCTCCTTTATCCAAGCAAGCACTTACTAAGTCAGACAGAGTGGTCTGGGAAAGCAGGAAATGAATCAAAATAATAAAAATCTATTCCCTGTCAAATGCACTAGCACAAAGTGTTATTGAGCTAGCTGGACTGTACATGCGGGCTTTAAAATAGAAAGATAAAGAGAGGGATGTGGTGAAGGTCAGAAACCACAGGACCTGGTCCCCAGCCTTCCTTCAGCATCTTCCTAGTCTTATTATCTTTTTGTTAGCATTTTTCAGCTGACTTGGCATTGGTACCATTTATATAGGACCTTTAAAGCCAGAACATTTTCTTCCCAACTCTCTGGTAATGTCATCAGTATTGCCAAAAATCAAAGCCCATTATTCATGTACAATACGATGCCCAAACACCTTAAAATAAGTTGCTTTAACAGGAAGCATTGTGTCAGGATAGGTACAGTATGAAGAATTTATAAATAAAGAACTTCCCCATTTTTCATCATTATAAGACTCGAGGTAAGTTATGTTTGCGGTTAGAATCAGCACACTTTAGGATGTAAACTGATCACCTAGCTGTGAGCTGGGAATAAATATTTTGCTCTCACGTCCTAGCTTTGTACAGTTGGCTAAGAACAGTATAGCGTACTTTTCTGCCCTTCTCTGAAGCATCAAATTACTGACATATGTAGAACACCGAATTGGACAGACCAATGATATGTTCTGGCACGACAATTCCAAGCTACCTAAGATATCAGAGAAGGTATATGTCAGAAAGATATCAATGAAAGACCAAAAGGCTCCTTAAGTAAAAAAGCCCATTCACCTTTTCACTCCTGATGGCACAGCTTGAGGGTTTTATCCAGTCTCTCTCTGAATAACTCAACAGATGAGGTTTCCACTACTTCTCAGACATGCTAGCAGAAGTTGTGGGATGCCCCACGTGGAAAAGCTGATGCCAGAGGTATCAACACTGCTTCAGCCAACCAAAGTAGAGTCAATATCTCTGGCACCAGCCCTTCCTCATGAGGCATCTGCCAAATTATTAAGTACCACAGTACTATAGCTGGAATAGGAAGTGACCTGAATGTTTTGGCTTTGCCCATGAGGCAACAGGAGGGACAGGGATCACTATCTTTAACAACTATCAGTCTTGGAAGTTCTAAGCACAGTTCTTGGTGGTTCCTGGCAAACCACTTCCTAGGAGACAATTTGAGACATGCTATACAGACATGGATCTGGACAGGGAAAGAAGAGTTTCCCATGTAGTTTCAGGTCTCAGTTCAGTTACTGAAATGCCAAGAAGCAGAGAACAGATGTAGGATGACCAGATAGCAAGTGTGAAAAATCGGGATGGGGCTGGGGGCTATAGGTGTCTATGTAAGAAAAAGCTCCAAAAATCGGGACTGTCCCTATGAAATTGAGACATCTGATCATCCTAAAAAGACATAAGAGAAGCAGCACTGGAAAAAAATTAACTTTTCCTCTAGCCTTCACAGACAGAGATTTAAAATTTATTCCAGGACTCAGTGTGAGAAGTAGACATGTTCATATGCTATCACTGGGCAGATTCAGCAGTGTACAGAAGATAGGAAGGAATGAAGAAAATCAAGAAGATTACTTTGGAGAGCATATTGGCATCTACTAGAGATGAATAGTACATATGTTTTTTAAACTAAACGCTTTTTCTTCCAAAACCAATTTTTTTGCAAAAATGAAAGAATCACAAAGACACATTGACCCTCTTTTCTGTAATTTTAAAAATTCCCCATGACATTTTTTGTAAAAATGTAAATCACAATTTGATTGTATTGATTTTTTAATCAAAATATCCTTAAAATTTTTCATTTACCAAAACCTGTTCTTTGATAAACAAAAAATGTGCATAAACATCTAGATAATACTTCAGACAAAAGTTGCAGTAAACTGGTTTTGTATATAACAGAAAAAATGGGTCTTTATCAACTGCTGCAAAACAGAAACTTTGATATTTGGGGTTAATATTTTTCAACCAGCTGTCTTATCTATATTATACAACAGAGCTGGGTGAATATTTCACTTCTTTTTTTTTTTTTTTGTGAAAAGTCACTCAATTGAGAAATTTAACTTGCTCTTTTTATATAAGCTTTCCACCAATGATTAGTAAATTTTAGATATATTTATTTGTACTTGCATGGTACATTTAAAATGGTCTATCAAAGGCTTTAGGTACCTTTGGCAGGAGTGAATACAGCCAGACTGGAATAAAAGTAAACCTACCAGCTACCCCAACACCAGAGAAAATAGCCAGCTGAAAAGATATCAGTTCCACCCACAGACCTCAAATCCCCCAAACACAAATACAAGACCACAATATACTCATCATGCCTTGAAACCTGGGAAAAGAGATGGCTTTCTCATGCTCTGAATATCAATAGATTTGTCTATTTCAAACCTAGGAATAATGCGAGGGTGAACTGCAAAACTGAGGGCCCCTCACAAAATAATGTCCTGCAAACTGTCCCCTTTCTTACAAGTCAAGAGGTGTCAGTTCACTGCTCGCAAATATGGTGGCTGGGGACAGAGAGATGCTCTCTCTCCCATAGGTAGGTACTTGGTCACAGCCCAGGATCTGGCCTAAAACTTTCAAATTTCTTTACTGATTTTTTACCAAACTTCTAAGACAAAATCCTTCCCTGGAATGGGATAATACATACGTAACTTCAGGATGACTGGTTTCTTTAGAGGAAGTTACAGGAGGAGGTTGAAAGTTGAGCTTATATTGGGAAGCTCATTTCTACCTTAACGAGTGTCTACAGCTGCTCCAGAAATTTGTGGTTCTTTGCTCATATATACTATACAAGTGGAGTGTAGGAGAAGCAGTCTGAAAGGCCCCATGTCATTATGCAATGCAATGCTATCTCGTAATTAGGTTTTCAAAGCAACTGTGCACACACTCTTCTTCAGTTGCGACAGCTCTAGGCTTTGTATTCCATTCTCTCAATGCATGCATGCGTAACTTCCATTGTCATTCATGGGAGTTATGCACACACATTGGGGGAAGAACAGATGCTTTGTGTCCTTGGAGCAACACCAAAAACAAAAACATTGGATATTTTATAAATAGAACACATGCATAGTGATGGGCAAATCTTCTTCCACTGGCAAATATAAAGGGCTTGACTCTCTACTTTTGTGATCACTTACACCTGTGCAAATCAAAACTGTATACTTCACAGCCATCTCACGGAAATTAAAATGACTAATAAAGTGCAATGTAGTGGAGAGCCTTAGCCAAGCTCTGCAGCTGTTTAGTTTTATTAAGTTTTTGAACTGGAAGTCTTGTAAAAACTGCAAATGGAATAAGATAGCTATTTTCAAAATGCTTAACATCAGTTACAATATTAGTAGAATCCTACTCTGTTTAGAAATGTTATGAATACAATGGGCCTGACTGACCATTGTTAGTCCAGTTTAATACTGATATAACTCCACTGGGGTTCACCAGTGTAAAACTGGAGCATTATGCCCCAGAGCAAGCCTGGTTCTCGTCTCACACAAGTTGTATGTTGGTGTACTTCTGTTGACTTCAAAGGAGTCATTACTGATCTGGACCAGAGGCCAATCAGGCCTAATATTCAGCGTTTCCAAGTCTCACAATTTTAATCACTAGTCTCAGGGTATTTGGTGTTCTTTCTTCAAGACTCTGCTCCTGGAAACATGTAATTATGTGACAATCTCACCTTTCATTAAAAAATAAAAGAAAGTTTCTAGCCCTAAGGTTGCAGAGCAAACCTTGAAAGTAGGAACACTAAATGTTCACATGCTAGAAGACAAACACTAAGAACCCAGATTTATTACTTTTTAAAATCTCATTTTGGGGCCTAACTCTTGATTTTTGAACACTTGGGGTTGATAATACTAAGTACACCATTTTAAAAACTATCTGGTCCCCTTGTCCATCTCTGAGTTTCTCTCTTCTTCTACCGTTCAATACTTCTTAATTCTGTAGAATGTTTGAGACAGAATTTATATGACATTCTACAAACAAGGGATGTTGTATCAAATTAATGCAATCATTTCATATTTTAAATTAATTAAGTTAAATGTAAGATATAAAATGAAACCAGTTTCAGGATATGTTAGTTACTTACTGTGCAGCTATTCATGTACAACTATTTATACTTTACACTTTATGATTTGCAAGCTACTCTACTTAACAAGGACCTATGTTTGGCTCTTTCAAATATAGCTGTAGGCACAGAAGGTAGGTACTGAAGAGGATTCATCTGTGTCTCATAAAACATATATTCATTTAATTAGAGATAAAAAGTCCCCCTAGATACTTTATGTACAATAATAAATTGCTTTTGACTCTCTTTTCAAACAGATCAAATTGAATGTAATCAGGATATTATTACAGCTATTCTATCCAGCTAATATACAGTAAACATCAGCAGCTATTCACAAAAGCCAGAAATTATGTACAAGTATCGTAAAACAGCGATATATAGATCTGGGGAAGATTGGAAGACTCCTTTTACTAATTAGTTGTTTTTATACACAGGATGCATTACTAAAACATTGCCACCAACTGTGCCTTTGACATGCATGGACAGAAGAGGGATAGAGGGAGAGAAAAGGGAGAGAGATGAGCTTTTGCCTGCCAGAAATAATTTTGACTTGCTCATGCCACGCACTGTGCTTAAAAGCTTTGCCCAGATTCAGATCTTTATGTCATTTCAGGATATATACTACCAGCCCAGTGACATGTCGTGAAACATTCTGTAGTCAAATTTCTGGATCATGAAATGATGACAAAGCTAAAATATATTTTACTGTATATAAGAATGACCACAGCATCAAACAAGTGATTTTTATCATGTTTTTGTTTCAAACACACTCTCAGATAATGCTTTTTTGTTTTTTAAAACAATAACAGTGTAAAGATCTGGCATTGTTTATTGCTTAGAATGATCAATAAAATCAGTGCCTGTTTATGTAGTCATCAATGTAGCCAAAATATACAAGTTTTCATCTAAGATAAGAACAAATTTATATAGAAGACAATATATAAAATATACCAGTCATCTTTGTTTCTTTCTATTGTATAGTACTTTTTAAAAATGCACGATACTGTAAAAACAGAGGAAGAAATGTGTTAAATTAAGACCACAACAAGTTCCTCAGGTCTGATTCTGATACGTTTAAATTCAGAGGATAATTAGACTTTTGGAACATGCTTAGCTGTAATTCAATACAAATGTGCCTTACAATGGCTTTGTAATTAGAATATTACAGCATTCATTCAAGAGATTATAATTCGGTTGATGCTGTTAAATAACATGTCAGTCACTTTTTGAGAAGTGGGAGCAGTGATAGTCCAAATTTGGTTATACTGGGGTCTGGATGTGGTTTCACAGAGACAGTTTGTATTGGTAGAAAGAAAGAAAGAAAGCTCACATGGGCTTATTATAAGAAAATCTTAGGAAGTTTACAGTGCCATAATGAAGACATAAATGATAATCCTGTTCAGTACTGCTGCAAGCAGCATTATCAAACCCAAATCATTAAAAAATTCTGTACTATATTATTTATATCTTTAAAATGCATTATTTTCAGAAAACCAGTTTATACTGATTTTACATGTGCTATAATAATTTGAAAGCAGACACTTCTAACAGATGGAGCTGGTTACTACTAATGTAATTAAATTACCAATACTTTTAAGAGACAGCAATTTATTTTAAACATACTTTTAAGATGGAGTATGCCGTTAAGACCTGTCTTATTAGAACTGTAGAGAGTAATTCTACAAATGCCATGGAAAGCATATTGCATATGGCTGATAATATGCCCTTTCCTAATACACCATTATTTTTAAATAGATACATTTTGTGTAGGGAGGGGTATGGGTGTATGACTACACTTTCTGTATATTTTATATTATACATCTTATAAAAACCAGCATTCTTTCAGGCTACACGTTTAGTCTGAACAGGAATTTAAAATACTGCTTATGTATAACTGATAGAGTGTGTGCAATTTTTGGAACCTTAACTTGCATTTTTGACATTTCATGATTTTAATGGTGTGACCTCAACATTGCATTTACACAGTGCTTTGCTTATAAAGGCTGCGCCTGCAGCTGAGTGCTGCAGAGACCCAAAATGCTCAAAACTCAGTGTTTGCCCAATTGTTCCAGGAGGTATCTACACTGTAGAGGGAAGTATGCAATGCTCAACAATGTGAGCAATCTCTATTTTCACAGTGAGAAGAGTTTTGGTGAATAAGGGGAAGAGCGAATTTGAGGAGGATAGATATCAAATGCGGTCAGGCCAATGGTACTTCAGCACAATCCAGTGAATACAAAAGCTGTGCTTAGAGGTCTTTTAAGGATTTTCACTATCCCACTGCCTGCTAGGAGTGGCAATTCACAGTTGTGCATGCTTAAGAACTTACTTAGAAGAAACTGACAACGGGGAAGCCATGAAGACCAACCACAGATCAAAATGCCCTGAAGGTTCTCAGAAAACAGTGAGGTCAGCTCTTGAGATTTTATCAAGAATCATGTGGTATTTGGTGTTTTTCTTAAAGCCTCAGCTCCTGGTGGCTTCTGAATATGTGAGAATCTTGCATTAAAAAAAGTTTCTAGCCTTTCTGGTCATGCAGTAAAACTTAAAAATGTGACCCACATGCACCCTAGAGATTCATAAACCAGAAAATAAATAAAAGCACTCAGAATGCATTTTTTAAAAAAACACATTGTTTTCAAGCCAGCCCCCTGATTTTGGGTGGCCTGACACACAATTTTTGATTGCTTAGGGTTAGTAATACTGAGTCCTCATGGCCAGCTTCCCAAGGCCCCATGTGGGACTTCATAGTGTTCTTGCCAGCCTCCAATATCTGCTCCTCTCAGATTACTGGTACATGAACAAAGCTCAGAAGTTTTCTGTTTATAGATCTACATTCTTCTGGGGGCACCCAGCATCCCTATATCTAAGTATCACCTAAGAGAATAAAACCCAAGAAAGCACTGCTGGAAGAAAACATGCTAGTGGCTCAGTGCACACTAATAATATACATTGATAAGTGTGCACTTATGAAAACACAAAAGCATAATAGCCAATTTTCAATCATTCCTATTATTGACTAATTCAATTTGTACATACGCATACTCCTCAGTAAGGACTGTTTACACACCAGGTTTCAAAGCACAGTTGTTTTTGAGTTCTGTGTGAAAAGAAATAGGACAATCTCTCTTTTTTTAAAAAATGGGGGTACGTTTATATTCTTCCACTCTTACAGATGTCAAAAACAACTGAAGGGCATTTGTTCAAAAGCATCAGAAAAAATGACCTGGGGGCAGAAAATGTGTTGAAAATTTCAACCCCCAAAAGAGATTTTTTTGAAAAGTTATGAACATGTGAAAATAAGAGGGGATCATCACTCAAAAGTGTGTGACAGCTCTTGAGCTAGCATTTTTTACTGTGCTAACCAATCAGTACAATTAAAATCAAAGTACCAAAGCTGGGTGCACTGTGCAAAGTCATGTCCCGAATCACTCGTGTGCCAAAGCAGGACCACATCAAGAGGAACTGCTGAGCCACTTTCTTCAAAGAGCCTTGTCTCTTGGCAGCTACCTACAAGAAAATATATAGTTTACACACAGAAAATAAACATTCATTTTCATTTCCATTGTCTGGCCCTGCCCAACATTGCCTGTGTCTATCCATTTTCTTCACTAAAACGACACTAAAGAAAATTAGAATGAAAATTAAAACAGATACACATGAAGCCATCTCATAATGATAATTCTGTACAAGTTAGTTTGCAGGAAAAAGAAGCCTACAATAAAATTATAACCTCTAAAACATAAACTGCTCATGCTTGTGGAGAGTAACATTTGGATTATAAATAATGAAGGGATTTATCAGACTGCCTAATAACATTCAGGTCTTCATCTTCATTTGACTCCCTTTTTGGCAATTCTCTAGTCCAGGAACAAAATTTATAAGAAATACTGCTGGGAATCTTAGGCCAACTTACCTGCAGAAATAATGTATTAATCTGAATTTTTAAACTATTTGGCTCTTGGTGTGTTCACATCATCTTTGCATTTTCTTACTGTGAACACTCAGATGATCATGTTTTACTCACCATTATACTTCTTAGAAAGCATATTGTAAGTTTACACTCTCAAAAGCTCATTTTCTGTAAGTGTTACTATAGCCATATTAGCCTTAGGATAATAGGGTATGTCTTCACTACTTGCCGGATCGGCGGGTAGTGATCCATCTATTGGTGATCGATTTATCGCGTCTCGTCAAGACGCGATAATTCGATCGTCAAAGGCACTTCTGTCAGCTCCGGAACTCCAGCTCACCAAAAGGCACAAGCTGGAGTTGACGGGGGAACCTGCTGCCGACCGCTGCTTTTGTGAGGACGGCAGGTAAGTTGGCCTGAGATGCGCCATCTTCATCTACATTATTCACGTAGCTGAAGTTGCGTATCTTAGGTCGACCCCTCCTCCCAGTGTAGACCAAGTCTTAGAGAGACAAGGTAGGTGAGGTTATATCTTCTATGGGGCCAATTTCTGTTGGTGTGACAGACAAATTTTTGATCTTACACAGAGCTCTTTTTCGAGTCTGGAAAACGTAAGAGTGTCACGGCTAAATACAATGTGGAACAGATTGTTTAGCATAAGCAGTTAACACATATTTCAAGGGACCATTCAAAGTGAAATGGCCCATTAATTTTCTACATTCACAGTTCCTAAGAATTATACTCATCTAGTCAGCAAATAGAAAAAATACCAGGTCCAATATGATCCATCATAACCACTCATAGTGATTTCAAATAGTAATCTATAGACTAAAGACATTTTTTAAAAAATTAAATAATTTCAAACAATTGATACATCTGGGAAATTTTGGGGGTGGAGGGAGTTATGGACAAGAAGTAATATTGTTTAATGAAGTGTTCTTAAGTTATTTACTCAGGTCTAATAGTGAACTCTCGAAGTAGAATCGCAATTTTCCAACAGAACATGCTAATACAAAATGTATTATCATTCATGGACAGAAGTTAAAAGTATGTGGTAAATTGTATAGTTACATATACTGCACAAAATTGTACTGATGTCTGATTGTCTGAGAATACTCATGTGTTCTGTCAGTAAGTGTCCACCCAAATACTACTAAAATTTAGGTCGGAGTTCAATTACTGGCGTTTCAGAGCAACGCCTAAAAACCACACTGCTTAATCCCTAGCTGAACCATAAACTAGTGGTTAACCTATATTTACTAAAATGAACCAGCTGGACTAAATATTATCTTCATTAAACTCTCAAAAGGGTGTATTAATTTATTATCTCCACCTGCAATGCTACATTATTCACTATACACTACAGAAGTGTCTGAACCAACACCTCAGATTCATACACCCTTGAATGTTGGGGATGCTGAAAATCTGAACTCTGATCCAGCTCGAAGTTTTGCAAATGGCTCCTATTTTTAGAACGGAATGAGTGAAAGCCTTGAATCTGAACACTTTCCAACTTTTGAGTCTGGAATTTGGATCCAGATTTTGCATCTTGAGTCTGTGTCTACTAAATAACTATTGCTTTGTGAAAACAAATATTGCACATGGTTATATTGCACATTAAGGGACTCAAGTCCTAACTCCTGTTTACTAACCTTCACAACACATCTGTCCACCATGGAATCCAGCCACTCAATGTAGGACTCAATGGGTGACTGCTCCTCCAAAAGATGATCAAACTCCTGATACACTAACAAACAAAGAAGAATACTCCAAATCGGGACTTTAATTCCATTTTAAAACAATAGAGGAAACAACTGTCACAAAACAATCAATAAAATAGCATCAATTTGCCAAGCTAATTACAACAGGTCACTTAACTATACATGTATATGTGTACACCTTAAGACAGAAAAGAGGTTGAAACCATTACTGTGCTTGGTCGTATCCTGCTCCTATGGAAATCAGTGGGAGTTTTAAAAGAATTTCAGTGGGAACAGGATCTTGGCCCACCATTTGAAATTCATCTTTTGATTTAAGCTTCAGCTGTCTGTGCCCGGAAGTAAAACACATTTATGATGTTCACAGTGCAGAGCAAAAAGCTAGGCTTTGAGCCTCATGAGGAAAAAAGGCCATGCATGAAATTGATTTAGAAATGCATAGAGAATCTTTTAAACACCCAGTGGATGAGTACTGTTGATAGGCCTCTCATCAGCAAATCTCCAGTGCATAATGCTTTAGTTGTGAAAATGTGCTTCAACTGCAACTGTCATTTATTTGTAACATCAAACAAGCAAAAATTAAGTATTTCCTATAAAACCTGTACTTTTATAAAGTGAATTACTACTAACACACAAATGCCATGCTAACTATACCTAAAGGAGTTTCTACAGACAGGCAATCCTCTTCCAAATATTTTTTTCAAAAATATAGAGTAAACTCAGATGGCCCCTTCAAATGTGTCAATTAAATAGGAGACTCTCCAATTTGTTTAGGAGAAAAAGTTATTGGAAGACAAGGAATCATGTGTCTGAGCATCTCAATGACTTGCTCTGCAATTTAGCTACAAAAATGGTCCCCCAAATCAAGAGAAAAGATGCTTTTATACCTGCTGTGTCACAGGGTGATTTAAATGCACAGTGCATGTCCATTTATACTTCATTATAAACAGCAGGAGAGAGAAATTTCCCACCACTGGAGTGGATGGCAGGGGCAGGGAGAGGAGGCAAAGCACAAAGTTAGCATCTAGGGAAGAGTGCAGGAGATATGGAGAAAAAATGCAAACTACAAGGATGTTCTCCACTTGAGCAGCATGGCCATTCTTTGTAACAGCACCCTGGATTGGGCTCTGCAGATTGGCAAGCATTGTTATGAGCTGAAGCAACAGATCCAACAGGAATGCATTTAAGAGTTTCCTTGCCTTACAAATGACTGTGCATTGATTTCATTTTGACTTAATTACAAAGGGGTAGATTGTCACAGCTGTTATTCAGCCACCTAAGGGAACAATGGGGAGCAAGACTCTCCTTCCTTTCCCACTCAGACCTGCTCGTATTAGGACCCTGGGTGCAGAAGGGAGAACTCTATTTGTCCAATACTTCCCACTGCAAGCAAGACAGTGGGGAGAGGGTGGAGGGAGCAGGGCACAGCAGGAGCCCTCACTCTGCCTCTTTAATCCAGTACCTGGCTGGGCATGCACTGAGGAGTAAGCTGCTTTAGCTACATACTCTGTGGAGCGAGGAGGGGAGCACAAGTAGAACTGTGACCTCCGAGTCCCAGTTTGTTGTCTGGCTGGCTGCTGGCAAAGTGCTGCTAGGCACCATCTCCTTTAAAACCACTTGCTCCTTTAAGAAAGCACAACTTTTCCAGGGGTTCTGCAAGTCGTTCTTTAACCTATGCCCTTCAATAAACCAAGCAGTGTCTATGTCAGCCAATCAGATTTCTGGATGTGGGATATACATTTACTTCTAAAAGTTCATAAATAAAATTTCAGCCAATCAGAAAATAACTTGCTGATAAAAGTGCTTTGTGAAACCAGCACTTTTTTAAAAAAATTAAGACTCGAAGTGACTCAAACACACAATGGTCCCGCTGTCAAAGCCATTCAAAAGGTAGTTATCCCATAATATGGGTAAACAACCATCACTCTACTCTATCAGATAAAATGATTAGAGGCTTGATCCATAGCCCATTAAAGGCAATGGGCAGACTTCCATTGACTTCAGTAAGCTTTGGATTTGGCCCTAGATCCGCATCAGTCATTATTAAGACTAGAAAAAAATCTCTTTAACAGAACGTTGCCCATATCAATGTCTTAAAGTGGAACATCTTGGTTTTGGCTCACCTTTCTTTTTGATACATGTTTCTGTATTTATCAGAGCAGCAAGCAAGCAATAGCCAGTAATGATGTGCTACCACACTGCTACAATATCTCAATTATTAAACTGATTGACTGTAAAGCTATTATTCTAAACTTGAACATTATTATTATTGTGGTGTTTTGTATTCAACAGGAAACATGGTTTAGGGTTCCCCTGTACCAGATTTGAGGGTTTTATTCTTACATTGTATGATGAGCTTTCTGTGCTCCTCACGCGAATCCTCCATGGTATAGAGAGTTTGTTTGGTAATGCTGTTCAAATCCACATTCCTCCAGTCCTCCAGCATTTGAAAGGTAATGTCTGCACTGTGGATCACCGTTCTTGATGCCTATAATCCAATCCAATCTACTCATTAGTTCATGGCTTATTAGGTTAAAAATAGACTTCATCCCCTTTTACGGTTCCTTAGGGAGCTTCATTAAGTTGATTCTCAAACCCCAGACAACTCTTGATCCTTTCTGGAAGTTACCGGCCATGGTTGCTGGAGAGAACTCTGAAGCCATTTTTGCCAATTTTACTTAGCATGTATTTGGTTTCCACAAAGTACCAATCTGTACAGGCATTTCTAATCAAACTGCTCTCTCCCTAGACCATTAATTCTACAAGGTTTGGCCCACATCAGTCCAAGAACAAAAACACATTGGCCCAGATCCTCCCCTTCAATCTATGTAGGGAGGAAATACTCTGCGTGTGCATCTTCCCCCCACCCCGGCCCCAACACATGAAAAGGAGGCTCACCTGCCCCCACACCACCACCTGCCCATCCTCTGGGCCATGCAGAGGCCTCCCTGCACAAAGAGAAGGAGTAGGCTGAGGGAAACATGGGTGGTGCTGGATCGGGGTCACACATCAGTCCTGTGTAAATTAATCAGAGAAGACAACCCAGACTAGGGCTGTATTAGCTTTTCCAAAGTCTCTGTCTTGGGGACCATGGCAGCCTGAACAGTCCCTGGTTTAGGAAGCTGTTGTGGGGACAGAGCTGTGTGAGTGGCTCTGGTCTTCTATAGATTTCCCTAGGATCTAGGCAGATTCTTAGGGATCTACCAAGTTTGTGGGTAGACCCCGCAGCTGATGCAGCAGGATGGCAAATCTGCCCCCATAAATGAATTAAAGGAGGAAGAACTCCACAAAGCATTCTCACTGAGATCTCCTGCCCTCACAGGGTATTTCTGTTGTGGGCATTAATCTGGGTCATTATATACCGATTTCAAATGTAGCCCCTCCAACTGCAGTGTGGAACAAACCCTCAGCTGGTGTAAATGGGTGAAACTCCACTGGCGTTAGGGGAGATGCTCCTATTCATACCATCAGAAAATCTGGCCCTGTGAATTTTGCACAGTTCCTGTGGCCTAACGGCATTAGTGAAAAATAAATTCACAGACATAGTATGTTCCACCTGCATGGTGGATTTTTATCTGGAAGCAGTGGCATGTGTACCCTCTGACTCCTATATGGAGGCCTGGCCAGGTTGCTCTGCACGATGCCCCGTCCACAGGCACTGCCTCCACAGCTCCCATTGGGTACAATTCCCGACCAATGGGAGCTGTGGGGTGGTGTTCGGAGCACCCTGGCTGCCTCTGTTCGTAGGAGCCAGAGGGGGGACATGCTGCTGCTTCTGGGAGCTGCACGGAGCAGGGCAAGCCCCCAACCCCACTTCCTGGCCGGAGTGCCAGAGTGGGGCAAGCCCAAACCCCACTGCCTGGTGGGAACTCAAGTATCTGATTGGCTGGATGCGGCCCACGGGCTGTAGTTTGCCCACCCCTGTACTAAAGCCTCATATTCCATTGTTACCTCCAAGAGATTTTCTCCTTGTACAATATCCAACCTGCAGATTTAGCAAACTGTTACAACTGTCAGCAAAAGCAGCATAGAATAAACTTATCAGGAATGGATAACCACTGAAATAGTTACCTGGCAGAGATGATTTAATGAGGTCTGCCGCCGGAGAATTTGTGAAAACCTTCTAGACACTGCAGGAAAGGAGAATTACACATTTAGGTAATATGCCAAATAAAGAAACTTGATTTTAAAAGTCCTTTGTTAAAATTGCATCAATTAAATACACTGAATTTCCTTTCTGTTAAGACACACATTTGTGACTTATTTATTGTTCATATTAATTGCCCAGTTTTCAAAGATGGACTTCTGATTAGAACATCCAAATCTTACATTTGGGTGCTCAAATCAGTAGTTACAAGCATGTATAAGGACTATTTATATCTGTGAATGATGATTTGAGTGTTCCAAAAAGGGATTTGGGAATCTTATTCAGGTATCCATACTAGTAACCAAGGCTGTAAATACTTATTCTGCATACAGAATTTGAAATTTTTGATCCCAGTCCTGCAAACACCCACAGCCATACAGCTTTCTGTAACAAGTACTTCCATTGGCTTTAATGGGACTGCACAACTAAGAGTAAATATTATGCCCAGTAGTAAGTAACCATTTGCAGAATAGCCAGACATCAACTACAAGTAAATGCTAGTGTGTTCTCAAGTTTATTCTCATGTTATAATCACTAAAGATCTGCAGATAAAAGCAAATAATTTATAGAGATATTTGAAGTCAGATTGGTTGGTATTACATATGCCTTCTATATTGTCCATGGAAGTAGTTAAAATATATATTTTTAGATGTATTAGACCATTCATTGTCCCAATATTTATATGAGCAGAACAGATTTCTCAATAGTTTTGAATTGACAAAGGACTGACAAAAATATTCTCAGGACACATTTTCCATAATTTTTGAATAACTAACTAAATGACCAAAAATATCCAGTGGATTATTCTAATTTATGTCCTGAGTACTTTCTGCAAAACATACTCCTAATTTTCCATGCTGATCAGTAGTTAATCCTTCTCCTAAATTAGTTTTTTTTAAAACTTCTGATGTGGAATTTACTGCTCATGAAAAGCAAAGAATGGAGAGCTGTGAAATAAAGCAGTCTTTATCAATAGGTGATGCGCACTGCAGGCATCTACAAAGCATGTCTGAAAAGGCATAGTGCCCTCTCCTGTGGTGACAGGGTAATTTGATCCCCTTCATATTTAACTCTGGCACTTCTTTGGAGTGAGGGCCTCAAGCTGTATTCAAATTGTGCACGTCTATAGGTTTGTTTAATAATTTGCTTTGCCTAACATCATGCCTAATGCTTGCTTACTGTCAACAAATTAATTTCTTATCAGAGTCCACAAAAAAGGAAAGACAACTGGTCTTAGAGCTGTTCCTTATTGCATTTAAAGGAAATTGGTTCTTATGAGTGAGTGGAGATTATTGGTGCATGAAAGATCTGTAATGTTGATCTTTTTTCATGACTAATAGAACATTTTCCTAGCTTCCAATTAATTTGTAACTGATAAATAACACATTCTTCTCACATAAAAAATAAGAGATTGCTCAGTACATACACTCAAACTTGATATTTCGTAGGTTTTCTGGCAGGTCATAGAGAGCTACTTTTAACCACTCATCCAGCTGTTTTGCAAACTTTCGGATCACCTGAGTCAAGCTGAAAAGAGAAATCACTACTTCAGAAAATGTACACTCTGTGGTTCATATGTAAAGTCAGGGTTCCACCACCCAGCATATCATTTTTAGTTACAATTTATAAACAAGGGTACCTAGGACACAATTTTCAGATTTCGGCATCTTAACAGTACATTTAGATCCCCCATTTGGGATATGAAATTAACATTAAGGTTTGTAATACAGGAATCCATGCATTTAATTTCCAATTTGAACAGCCACATTTGCGTTCTGGAAGTCTCACCGGTTGTTTACATTTAACAATTGCGCCCATAATATGAAAGGGAAATTTTGACATAGCTTCAGGAGGGCAGAGTGAGTGTTGAGCCAGATTCGATTCTCTGTTACACTAGCGTATATATGGAAAAATTCCATTAAAATCACACTAGTATAATTCTTCTGAGCAGAATTCGCCCCACTACAGTCTATGAGGCCCATTGGCAGCTCAGTAACAGGGCTTTTTAATGAATAGTTTAAACAGGACTAAACATAAGAAGTGGCATAAAAATAACAGATCTTTAGAAGTTTGGAAAGGGGAAGAAATAGCCCCATTTCTTAAATGACTTAAATGACTACATTTTGGGTATTATCAAACCAGATCAGATCTGAATCCTGATTATGCAAGCAACTGTCTGGGCAGTTCCTACACCGGTAGGCAGCCCCACTGTGCAGACAGAGTCATTTGAAGGATCAAGGAATTGGACAGCATAGAAAACACCTGAAAATATCTATAGCAAAAGGGAAAATACTCAGAATACAATGAGCTCAGGAATAGTTTCAGCTTCATCTTCCCCATTCAAATCAACTTTAAAGATGGCCGTAATACTTCACTAAGCTTACAATTGTGTGTAGTGTTTTCAGTCTGGGGGGTGTGTGTGTGTGTGTGTGTGTGTGTGTGTGTGTGTAAAATCACCCTCAATCTATTCGACGGTCATTAAAAAAAATCATGGTCCTACTCTCTGTCACATCACTTTAAGGAACAGTAGAACCAAGATTAGAGTTTTGAGCTCCATTGTGCCCAGCACTCCATGGGTACACAAAGGTGGAAGTGGGAGGACACACAGAAACTTTTCCACTCCTTCTGGAGCCCCTGTGCAGAGACTGGGCTCAACTCATTGGATGTAGTGCACAGCTAGGTGCCTGTGGATACTAGCTGCTCACATTGGGGCAGGAAGAGGTGTGTTCCAGAGGACATGGCCATGGTCCTGCCTTCCTCCACATGGGCTAACTTAGAGGGCTGGGTGTGGATGGGAGTGTTTGATGCCGTCACTGAAAGGTTGGCTTTGTTGGCACTGCAACATATATTCCCAGGGAATTCTAGCTGAGTCAGCAAGATTTCCTCCAAGGGCTTCCACTGCTGTGTCTCCATTGCTGTGAGGCCCTTCTGCACACTCTCCAGTGTGGGCCATGGCTTAACAGCCACAATCTGGCCCTTTATATGCATTACAAAAGTCCATATTCACACTCAAGTCTCTTCTTATTTGCTCTGAAAGAACTAAGCAGCTTGAAAAAAGGGCTGCTATGCAATTTAATCCTTCCGATGAAATAGATTGGGGTGAGGGGTGGGGGGAAGGGAGCTGAAGTCTGCAAAAACTTGCAAGATTTACCAGTGAAATCCATGCTTGTATCCTGTTCTTGGTTGCAGACAGATACTTTGCATCTACTTAACAAACCATACAATCGGAACGCTGCACTCTAGTTTAAATAAGTAGAACAAAAGCCAGAAAACGTGTGCTGTCATTAGAGCTACAATAAAATGTAGGTAGGTGACCAAATATATAGTGCCAGGAGTAAACATTCAAAGCAATAGTCTTAACAAATTGGTGGCAAGTCTTGTGCTGAATTTTGTCAAATAATTTTGAATATTGAACAAATTCATAAAAATCAAAGTCTGTTTTCAGATAATTCACAAAAAGAGGAAAAGAAGCTACATATACTGGCTGAATAAAACCTTCTGCAGTTAATCGATGACCCTAACCCTGCTTTCTCTATGTAAGCAACACTCCAGGGACACAAAGGAGTTCCGTGTAGGAACAGAACAGACAAGATCTGACAGGTAGATCAGAAAGGAGAATTTAGCTCTCACACTAATGTGGAAAGGCTATGTTGTCTTTCCCGTAGAGTTAGGCGATGTGGGCCTGGTTCTGGACCATGTGAAGAAAGTGACCCCAAATGGGCACAAGTCTATTCCGCCCAATATAGTATTTAAATGAATCCATGTTCTCTCAGAGGTCAGCCTTACACACAGCCCCCACACACATTCTATTCCTGGTAAGTGGAAGAACAGTTTTGGTCAGTGACTGTGAGAGGGACCAATGCTTGGATTTCTGCAATTATGTATGCATTTGTGCATATGCAGGTAGACCATACTAACTCCTCTTGGAGCCACAACTCAGAATATTGAGCTCTCAGTCCCAGAGAAATGACTGAGCAGCCTCTCTGAAAGTTTTCAAAGGAGGCATAACGAAGGCATTCCACTGCCTATCGATTTCTGGTCAGCACTCATGCACATGCCAGCTGCAATATGACCATCTATATGCGATGAGACATTTCTCTCTCTCTTTAAACTCATTTAAATTGATTCTGACTTGGATTCAAGACATAGGAAATATGTAAGGAAATTATGGTTTTTAAGAACTGCACCAATAATGAAAACAAATCCACACAATTAACAAAAACAACTCAAACAAAAACTGTCAATACTGCAGAACGTACTAACCTGTCAGGTAATGCCTGAAGTACTGTTGGCATCAAAACTCCAGAAATAGCTTTGTACAATATTGAATCACAAACCCCAACTATATTTACTACGGTGGAAGAACCCAGTACAGGAAGCATGTGAGGTGGCATCCCTTGCCAAAAGTGCAGAAGAAAACTTTGAACCTAGAATTACACATACACAAATTATACGTGGCAAATATGATTTTTTCCATGAATGACCTAATTCCACATAACTGATATGGCACCATAGTTGTACATGGTGCTGCACAAATTCACATGACAGAGTCCCTACCTGGACAGACTTATGCTGTAACTTAGATAAACATGGTACATCATAAGATAAATACACAGGAGGATAAAAAGGCATTGCCAGAAGTGATCAGCTGAAACAAAGCTTTTGCTTTAGTAGGCTGCAAGGGTTCAACGCATGCCACACAATTTTTATTCTCCACCAGCAGGCACAATGAGGGCAGCTCCTTGACTTCCACATATACAGCCTGATTTTCCATAGCTTGCACATTGCGTAGCCATTTATACACGTGCAAAGTGAATGCCAGGAGGGAGCTAGAGCTGGTCAAATATGGGAAGTATTTTCCATGGACATTTTTGGAAGGAACAAAACATGTTTGGTTTTTTGAAAAAAAAAAATTCTAGGCTTTTTTTTGAAAAATTCAAAATGTTTCCACTAGAAAGGGAAGCAGGACCGGGTGTGTGGGGGAGAGAAAAATAGGGAAGGAGGGGAAAGGAAATCTATTTTCAGTTAAAAAAAAAAGTAGGTGGGTATTTCAGCCAAAACAGAAATTTTCTGTGAAAATTTTCATTAGGAAAAAAAGCCATTTTCCATGGAAAAATATTTGATGAGTTTTAGGGTATGGCTATACTACCCACTGGATCAGTGGGTAGTGCTCAACGTATCGGGGATCGATTTATCGCGTCTCATCTAGACTCAATAAATCGATCCCCGAATTGATGCCTGTACTCCACTTCAGCAGGAGGAGTAAGTGGCATCGGCGGGGGGGAGTGGCCACAGTTGACCCGCTGTTGTGCGGACAGCCAGATAAGTCGACCTCTAGTACTGCGACTTCAGCTACGCTATTTGCGTAGCTAAAGTTGTGTATCTTAGGTCGACCCCTCCCTGAAGTGTAGCCCAGCCCTTAGAGCAATCAAAACACTAGAATTCCAATTTGATAGCATTTCAGACCCATATTGCACTGATGTAAATGATTACACAAAGTGCAAAGCAGTGGAGAATCAGGGCTGTAAAATTTATAGCCATCAGACATGCTGAAAGACTGTCAGATTTCCCAACAAGTTGTTTAACTAAGGAACTATTATGGAGCTGATCTTGCAAATTCTCCTGTATATATGCTTATTCAGTGCCACTGAAATCAATGGGGCTAGACCGGGGGGTATTTGCCTTATATAAGCTGTGTGTCAGTTTTATTCTCATTAAGAAACCACCTTGATCCCCATTTGAAGATGGGTGATTGTTAACAAGGAAGCTACCAATGGAAAATATTAAAATGGGAGAGTGTTCGTATTTCACTTGGGTACATTAAAACATCTAGGCTGGATGTATTCATTTAAAGAGTTTCAGCTTGAAACTGGAAAAGTGTGGGGAATAATGCAGCATGAGAGACAGGCATAGGGAATTCTGCCCCCACTCTGGCTGGGATCTTCAAAGGGGCTGACTCAAATAGTTGCTCAGCTCCCATTGGCTTCTTTCAGCAGGAGTTGGGGGTCTTGACGCCCTTAGGTTCCTTTGCAAATCCTAGTCTCTGTGTATTCAGACTTATTTCCCTTAACTAAATACTTTCTCCATATGCAATTGCCAATTACTTTACACATCAGCAACTTTGGGAGTTTGCAGTTCTTGAACTATAACAAAGGCTATGTAAGTGCATGACCAGAAAGCTCTCACACCAAGAAAAATAAGTTGCAAATTTGTGAGGGTAGTTTATATACTGAACCCAGTCAAACCTATGTGATGCCTCAAATTGGCTGCAATGAAGCAGTCTGAATCTTTTATCCAGAATACATGCTCATTCCTAACAGATATCCAAGCAATCATTGGTAAGTGTTACTAGCAGCACAGGGCTGTAACTGAGCAATGGTAAATTTATATAGAACAACGAGAAAAATTCCCTAAGACTGATATCTTACTGTATAAAGATCTCCCTGGGAAAGTGATGGAAGACTCATTCTTTGAATCACACAAAATTTGACTGGTTAGCACTTAAACAGTACACTGTAGGGGCCAATCCTGCATTGGAGGAGAGGTAGACTAGACAATTTAGTAGATTTTTTCTCTAATTTATGATGATGATATAAATAAGAGTTATCATATATAAAGCACCATATAGACAGTAGTGCAAATATCCTCCATTATTCACAAAAATGTACCAGATAATCTATAATTTGAAATATCACATTCAAAATATGCTCCAGAAGTCCTGGATACATTAAATGTTATTAAACTACAGCTCTTTTCTTTCTCAGCATACCTCATCAAAGTTGGCTCTTATTACAGTGTCTAGTATCCTCTGACAGTGAGTTCTGTACATCATAATAAAGGTAGAAACCTGAGAAAGAAAAGACAAGAATACAAAAGATAATTTTACTTTTAAAAAATCAAATCAAATTTAAAAAATTTCTGCTTTAAAAACTACTATCAAAATATACAGTACAAAAGGAACATGGGGGTTTTCCTCCATATATAATTGCAAAAAATACTAAAATCAGCCGAAGTGATGAGTTCAATTAGTTAACTATTAGGAAGAAAGCAAGTCTTAAAGCTAAATTCTCCTTTTCGAGACCTATGGAGGATTCTTTGATGGAGATTCTGCAAGTAAAAATTAGCCAAAAAGCTTTGATGAGATCAACAGGAAGAACATAACTCTTAATTAGGATATATAGAACCCTACTTATTTTATTCAGTTTACATATTTACTGAACACATGAACAGTGTCTGCAAAGTAGATCAATCAAGAGTCAAGACATTTTGCCATATGCACATATAAGATTTCTTTCGCTTTCCAGCCTACAGGAAGGAGAAATGTAGTAAATACACTCTTTCCTCAGGAAAGTGTTATAAGAGATTTCTTTCAGCTTGCAAACAAGGGAGTTCAGACTCTGTAGATGGCATACTCAATTACAGAAACAGAGGCCTAGAATATTACAGTTGGTGACATAAATAGATACCCGTTGCTAACCCTTTCTTACTGTATACACTGTGCCTACAGAATGAGTTTACATTGAACTCAGAAATGTTGGGGGGAGAAAAAGCTACAGTAGATTTTTTGTCAGGCATTTAAGTGAGAGAAAAATACGTGTCCCTAGCACATGGAGCAATTAAGACCCTCATGAATAAAGCCAAGGCATTATTAAACTCACTGTTTTTTAAGATCCTTGTATTTTAGATCAACCTTTAATCAACAGAAAAAAAGCAAGGCAAGCCAAAGAAATATTTCAAAAGCGTTACCTTCTCCTCTGGCAGACTGGCTGGCAGATTTAGATCTTTGACATTTGGAAACTCTGGCAGTAATGTTCCAAGTTTGGATCGTGGTGAATACGCCACTGTCTGTTTGGTTACTTCTTTTTTTCCTGTTTCATTGACCCAGGCTGCTCCTTTCTTAGAATACATCACATCGTAATACTGAGAGCTCTCTTTCACTGCAATGCCATAGTAATGATACCTGATATATGAAGATACAGATTTTATAATCAACCTATTCATACAGCATACAAATAAAGGGTGGAAAGAGAGAAACTATGCAATTGCTGGTGATTTTTCTTGCAAAACATGTGTGTGCAGGGTACATTTGGTGTACAAGCGCCGATTTAATGGCAGAATGACATTGTAATGTATCAAGTTTCCAAATATCAATCCTGCTGGTAAAAATAGCTCTAATCAGGAAGAGTAAAGCTGGTTTTGTGGTAGGGTCAGGAAATAACTGATTGCAACTTTTTGTTTGTGCTTTCTTAAAATCCTCAGCTGTAGCTTAAAGCTACTTGTTGTCTGAACACTTGCACTAGAGCTCTGCAGCTGCTCGCTCTGCTTAGCTATGAGCAGAGACAGAGTGCCAGACCAACAGGACTAGCCCCTCTGCTGTATTTCCAGCTCCCTGATTCTCAGGCTGCTGAGTGCTGGTTGGATCCTGGGGAGCAAAAGTCTTTATCGCAAATAGAGCTGATTGGAAAACTTCAGATGAAACAAAATTTCAAAGAGAAACATAAAAAAAAATATGGCACAAATTGGCAAATCCCAGGAATGTAAATTTCAGGATAAAGTTGTTTGCAACTTGGATTGCTATCCTCATTAGACTGAGACCAACGAGAGCTGTTGCTTGACAGAATAACACCACCTGTGCTACTATACATAGGTTTAATACTGTTCTTATATCATTGCCAAACTGAATCAGCCCTATCACTACAAATTTGTGCCACAGCTTAGCATTATCATAGGTGATCATGGCACCACTCATTATCCAGTCCTACCCCCTGCATCAAAGTACGATGGACAATATGATTCTTTCCATCAACTTGCCTAACTTTGACCACGGCAACTCAGCCATCGCTACTTCATTGTGCTGATTATTAAAATAGACAATGTCACAAAAATACCCTTCTCCTGAAAAATTCATTCACATCTTTGTTTTTTCTAGAGAGTTGTCTGGCATCTTCATGTCCTCTCATAGGCCTACTGTCACAGACACCTTCTTGGGTGTGGCTCCTCTGGGAGCCCATCGGTGATGCTCCTCCACTGGTCAACCAAAAGGGACTCACTTGAAAACAACGTTAGACTGAGTGGGATTTTCAAAAGCCCCAAAGTGACTTCTGAGCACAAGTCCAATTGGCTTTCAATAGCATTTATGCTTCTATATCACTTGAGCACCTTTGAAAACCCCATTCTCCATTCCCTAGTTCCTTTTAAGGGCTTAGGACAAACTCCAGATTCCACACAGGACAGCAGAATACCAGACTAGTCCTAATTACACTGGGCTGAAATTCAGAATTTCCATTTCAAGGGAAATTTGACTCTTAGAAACCTGGCTTCACTCTGATTCAGACTGAAAATTGTTCAAAGTTTTCTATGTGAACAGAAAATTCTGAAAAAAAAATGGTTCTGGAAACAGTATGTGTGGCTTCTATAAGCAGCAGGTAAACCAACAAGAATCATGTCAACTTTATTCAGCAGCTGCCAGGGCTCCCAGGGAAAGTGGTCGGGAGCGGCTCCCCCGCCCCTGGAAGTCCTGGGAGTCAGCTGCGATCCCCCAGAGTAATCCACACAGGAGCCAGACCCTGAAAACACATGGTCACCAGCAGTCTTCCAGGAAACCAGGCAAGGATCCACCAGAACTCTGCTTGGGATTTAAGCAAAGGTCATCGAACCCAAGACATTTCTGCACAACAGTTTGGGCTTGACAAATCAGCATTTTCTGATTAAACTTGCATCTAGTCCAAACCCTGTTCCACAATTAAGGTGACAATCTTGTGCTCCTGCCCAGCTACCACCTGCTGTACACACTGGCATGCTCCATTTGTTATATCGTGAGTCAGATCCTCTCACCGGCTCTACTCCCCATATGCTGCATAAAAGGGCTATAGCAACCTAAAGGGGCTCCAAATGCCTTGGTTCCAGCTGGAGGAGAATTTCCCCAGCACAAGCACTGAGGAAAGACAACTATAAAGCTGCCTTCTGAGAGCCTCCTTGCAAGCCCTGATGCAGGGGGCATGCCAGAGGTGGGACTGACAACAAGAGGGGCATGTTGGGGACAAGGGTGCAGCAAGCAGCACTGTAGGCTGCCGTAACCTAGCAGAGCCACAGCCCGCAGGATGAGGAGGGCACAAAAATGGATTAAAGCCACCTCTGACTCCGCTTTCCCTGCATTGCAAGTTTTCTGCAGTGCCTGAGAGGCACAGCACAGAAGCTCACCCCTGGGTTCTATCATTAAATGTTCCTTTAGAGCTAGATTCTGATTCTTTTACTCACGCAGGGTAGGGCTTTACTCCAAAGGTAACCTCACTGACTCCATTAGGACTATTCACGGAGTACATACTATTCACCATGAGTAAGGGGATCGCAATCTAGCACAGTCAGTTTAATTGATGAGTTACTGGGAAAATCTATGTGGCATCATATAAGATACCCTTCCCTCTAATAAATTCAGCAACTCACAGAAGCTCAATTTGATCTCAGCTATAACTGTTCCAAAATCAAAACCTGAACAAAAGTATGGAGAATTTGATAGTGTTTTGTTTTGTACTATTTCACTCCTGGCATATTTCACTTAGCAGAACACTACAAAAGAGGGTTTTTCCAATAGCTTCAAAATCAAAGAAATGGCAATATTCAAAATTAGCTTATTAGGATTACTGCTCCAAAGGACAAAAAAAATCTCTGCAAACATTCTTTTCTAACTTTTCCTATCAGCTACGGGAACTGGGTTAAGCCAAAGGCCAGCATCTGAAAGTTTGAGCTTTAAGAGAATAAAATGCCAACGATACACAAACATTTTTACAGCAGAGTGGAATGACTTTTCCTTTCATGGGCTGAGTACCTGCAGTACTCCTTCAGTGAAAGAAATAAAATTCTCTGCACACCATGTCGTTTCCATTGGGAAAAGTAACCCCTTGTTCATATAATTGAAGAGTTTCAAGTTACAGTACCATAGAGAAAGAAATCAGCTTTTATGTATAGCTGCCTTCTCATGGCTTACCTGTTGTGAAACTGTTTTTAAGCTCAGTGAGATAGAACGCAGCTGTGTTCTTAAAGGCAATAAACCCTGTTGCAAAGAAGAAAGCTGCTCAGCTGATGACCAGAAGCATAGTGACATTGTAGCTCCGAACTTGCTAATGTTACTTTTTTCCTATAAAAACACTGCAGGCAGAACAGTGTGAAGCTAGATAATCTTGACCATTGGTACGGCTGGAGTTCCCTTTGGCAATAGGTGGGTAGTGGAGTGAAATGATATTGGCAGCAATTGGTCTGCCCAATTATTGAGAGGGAAACAGGTGTTATCTTATAGTTCTTTAGTAATTTCTCGATATAGCATTTAATTTGAATGTGATTGGATATTTCTGAAAATAAAAATAGAACTAAGTCAGAGCAGTACTGCATTTGACAAAGAGTGTGTTTATTGAGATGAACTTTATTGTGTGCCTGTATATCTTTACCTTTAATTGGATAAAATCAGAACTACCTATCTGAGTGCTGTGATCCTTATGCTGCTAACAGCTAAAAGAGGTGTAGACCTCAAAGATTTGAATTCCACCCCTCTTGTTGCTGTGAAATTTTGAGGGAGCCAAGACATTCAGCACAATGGCACTCATGAACTCCCTATGTGGTCATGCATTTGTTTCTCTGCTGACTGCCTAAAACCCTGTAGATTGCTCTGATTATTTTGTTGTTTATTTTGCCTGCCTTGGTTAAGGTCAGATGTTAGCAACAACCCAGGCCAAATCTGAACAGGATGGGAATCTTACTGAACAATCCAGTGGGATGACACATGGCCACTAGGTATCCTACTGACACTCCCACATCACCAAGAGTGGGTCCTGTAAATATTAAAATAACCACCTCTACCTGGAAATGCACCCACATAACTATGGAATGAGTTGATCTGTTCAACTGGATGCTATTCCTGAAAGTGTTCCCGCTGAAAGGCAGTATTATTGACTGGAGTGGCCAAATGTATTGGCCAAATGCTGCCCACAAAGTTCTACAGCAGGACTGTGGCTATGACCAACTTTAAATGTGAAAATATGCCCATACCTCTGCATTAAACAGGAGTGTAATTGCCATCTATTTCTGTTTATGCAAATTACGCATGGAACTGGGGCTCCTGGTAAACTGCCAACATGGCTTCCTCAAATGCGTCAGGTTTGGGTGTCCCCATTATAGCATAAGTGAATTGCTAATTCCAACACTCAAGTGACAGAAGTACCATCTTCTAAAGGCAATTAATATTATTGACAAACATGGTAGCACTCATTTTTTCCTTTCAGCTGAAAAGCAATTAACCAATGACGCTGCAGTTGACACCAGAGTGAGATAGTGTACATTGCATGGCATGCTACCCAAAACCAAACTCTCACATCTTCATACATGCTGCCCTTGGTGAACCAGTGCAGAAATCATGTCCATTTCTAAACCTGGCTATCCTGAGTCCTCCTGGCCTACAATTTTTTGCTAATGTGCAGCTGGGCTAGCCCATCAATCTCATGTGAATAATATTTTGGGGGTATTAACCATTATGGTAGCTGGGCAGAAACACATTGGTCTTTGGGATGAGATCTCAATTTTGACACTGTCTGAGGGTTATCACTCCAGAAAAAGAGTTTGGTTACAGTGTACAGGAAATTCTCACAAAAATTGCCTCAGGGCGATGGTTGTTGTACAGTTAGTTTGGATCTCAGTGAAGAGAACCTGCTAGAGATGCATCACCATGGAACCATTTATTAGAAGGAAGTGAAATCAGATTTTAAAATGGCATTTGATTGAATATCTTCCAATGCATGAGTTATTGTTGGTTTCTATCCTTAATATATGTTAATATATATGTTTAATTATCATCTTATATTTTTTTCTTATTGATTAATAACATTGTGTTTGTAGGCTTTATGTGGGAATGAGAAGTTTTACCAACAACATTTTGCAGCCATATTAGTTACGGCTTTCATTTTATATTTTACAAATTAAGGGTCAGATCTGGCCAATACGTGAACCTCCAAGGAAAACCGAGATGTTGCAGGAAATGACATTGCATTCACTCTTCTTTCTGAATCCGTATAGAACATAAGAATGGCTGTACTGGGTCAGACCAAAGGACCATCTAGCCCAGTATCCTGTCTACTGACAGTGGCCAATGCCAGGTGCCCCAGAGTGAGTGAATCGAACAGGTAATGATCAAGTTATCTCTCTCCTGCCATCCATCACCCCACCCTTTGACAAACAGAGGCTAGGGACACCATTCCTTACCCATCCTGGCTAATAGCCACTAATGGACTTAATCTCCATGAATTTATCCAGTTCTCTTTTAAACCCTGTTATAGTCCTAGACTTCACAACCTCATCAGACAAGGAGTTCCACAGGTTGACTGAGCACTGTGTGAAGAAGGACTTCCTTTTATTTGTTTTAAACCTTTTGCCCTTTAATTTCATTTGGTGGCCCCTGGTTCTTATATTATGGGAAGAAGTAAATAACTTTACCTTATTCACTTTCTCCCACCACTCATGATTTTATATACCTCTACCATATCCCGCCTTAGACTCCCTTTTTCCAAGCTGAAAAGTCCTACCCTCTTTCATATCTCCTCATATGGGACCTATTCAAACCCCTAATCATTTTAGTTGCCTTCTCTGAACATTTTCTAATGCCAGTATATCTTTTTTGAGATGAGTAGACCACATCTGTACGCAGTATTCCAGATGTTGGCACACCATGGATTTATATAAGGGCAATAAGATATTCTCCATCTTATACTCTATCCCTTTTGTAATGATTCCTAGCATCCTGTTTACTTCTTTGACTGATGCTGCACATTGCATGGATATGTTCAGAGAACTATCCATGATGACTCCAAGATCTTTTTCCTGATTAGTTGTAGCTAAATTAGCCCACATCACATTGTATGTATAGTTAGGTTTATTTTTTTCAATGTACATTACTTTACATTTATCCACATTAAATTTCATTTGCCATTTTGTTGCCCAATCACTTAGTTTTGTGAGATCTTTTTGAAGTTCTTCACAGTCTGCTTTGGTCTTAACTGTCTTGAGCAGTTTAGTATCATCTGCAAACTTTGCCACCTCACTATTTACCCCTTTCTCCAGAACCAATTCCTGTGATGTTAGGATGCACTTTACTCTGGAAATTTCATCTTTTGGATGAAACAGAAAACTCATATCCTGACCAATTATGGTTATTAAAGATCTCATCTTCTCACAAGAGCAGAGGGTATTCATTCCAGGTTCCTGAATTCAATTTCCATTTTGGGCAATTGGATTCTTTCTATCTAAATTCCCTCAAGAACCTCTTTTTGATATAGTGTTCTGCCATTTATGTCCTAAACTATATGCTATTGAATAACTGCCACATTGCACCTCAGAAATGGTTGCATTTCAGTGGTGGGTGTGAAGACCTCCAATAATGTATAAAGTGCTCCAGTACCTTTTGTCAAGAGAGGTGCTATATAAAATGTGCATGAAATATAAATTATATTATAACTCTACAAAGTTTCAGAAAGTTAGCACAGAATGGTGAAAAAAGTAAAAGATGATCTTTTAGACCATTTCTAAATTACCATAATTACTATACCACTAGGAGAAAATATTACTTGGTAATGGCTTCCAAGGCAACAGAAATAAAAGCCAATGAGAACTCCATGGTAGAATCTTCTGGAAAAGTTTGGTCCTAAAATGCTACAAGTCAAAATTCATTCCCGGTGTGATGCCCCTATCTTCAGTGACAGGAAACCATGGCAAAATTTGGCCCTGGGTGAGAATGTGAAATAATATTATACATTGCTCACTTTGACTGGCCTCTGGTTCCAAGTCTTCTCGTCGTTAACTGTGGAAATTGTTGTCTTATTATCTGCAAGTAAATACAGTGACATGTTAACCAATCCAAAAAATCACATATACTAATACTGTATTTTTAATATAGCCTGTTTTGGACAGCAAGAGGGAAAGGAAGAGAAATTGTATTGAACGCACACAGGGGAACCACCAAAAATTTGTCACCTAGTGTGCACAATCATACTCACCCTGCAATGGCACATAGGCCCAGTTTCCCGTTCCAGTTTGTTGCAACTTAGTGCTCAGGTTGCAACACTACTCACTGAAATAGGGCCCTGCAACCCTCCATCATGATAGGGTTGGATCCACCACTGAGTTTTGGCATCCTCTCAAATGGGGGCACCAGGCAAACTGCCTATTTTCCCCTCCCTCTAGGCAGCCGTACCCTCCCTCCCCACACCATCCCCAGCCATTGGCACCCATGTCAATGGTATACACCATGTGTAGCAAACAGAGCTGTGAGCACCACTGCACATACATGTAAAGTGTGACAGGAGAAATCTGATCAAATTAGCCTTTTCTAAAAAACAATGTATTAATTTAATCCCTTTACTGAATAAGGCAAAACAACAAATGAAATTCAGAACATCTCCATTCACGTAAATGAAGCTGCTCTGAATTTATACCAGAGTGAAACAGGATTCATATACTCTAAGGGCACACTTTTGCCCTTAAGCTTAATGAGAGTTTCACCTAAAATTGGGCACACTATTAAAGTTGCTCATGTATGTGTTTGTAGGATCTGGGGCTTCATGTTACCAGAATAAGACATTAATTGTTGGAAAATTTGCTCAGTGTTCTGGTTAAATAAGCCTGAGATTTTACAATTTAGGTAACTTTTGGTTATGAAATATTAATATATGGGCAGTGTCTCATCTTGATGGCTCTGGAAGCAGAATGTTTCTTAGAATGCAGTAATTCTTTCGGGGCCCTCACAGTCCTGTTATTAAAATACTCGCACTGCTATGAGAGGATTCCTTGGAAAGATGTTGCTGTTTGACAGAGGCCACAATTCTGCTAGATGAGGTTGACAGTTGTGTTTACATGGGTAGAGTAGTGTTAATGCAGGCTTAATCTACACTCTGGATGGATAAAGCAAAGCACAGATAAAGCAAAGAATTTGAACACTGATTTATGATCAATAGACAATGAGGACTGGTAACCAACACCATGTCTTCAGTGCTAGCAACATTTAGGACTCAGACCATTATTAATTGACACAGTAAATTGTGCCTTCAATTACTATTGACTCCTTCATGCAGTCTAGTCCCTGAATCAGTGCAGAGCCCCTTTGTATGGGTCTGCCCAACTCCTACTGAGGTCCAAGCGAGTGGAACCCCCTCAGAGGAATGAGCCCAGTCTGCAGTATCACATGAGGCATGATGAAAACTCTTTCAGCAAAACAGCCATACAAGAAAGAAAGCAGTAGGCCTTGAAGATTGGTATGGAGGAGGAATTTCCTCCTTTATTTAACTTGTAGGCATTCTATTTTCCATCCTAGATTATTGCTGAATTTTTCTCATACTCCATGAGAGCCATGAACAATTAATTGAAGACAAAGATAAAAGGAGCTGTTCAAACAGAAGAAAATGTCAATTAAAGATTAATTAATAATATGGACTTTTCCCATAAAGTTCTGTTTCCCCACAATTGGTATCAGCAATCAATATCTATCCCTGACTGATGATCAAAAGCTCTGGAACGGGCATTTGGATCAAAAGTGTTTTATAAAGACTATTACGGTATCACATATCTGGCTTATTCTTTACAAATATTTCTTGCCAAATCTACAACTGGTTTTCCTTGTGCAACAGATAATCGATTTGTGTTTGTTTCTCAGACCTTGCACATACTTTGGCTTATGTCAAAAATGCTACGTATGTTCACACTCACTAGGCTGTTCAGCTTTAATTTCTGGAGCAAAACTTCAGCAAACAGTAAAACACTTTTGTGGAGCTGTGAAAGTTCAGCCTAGCTGTTTGATAAATGAGCAGACGGGCAAGCAGCCCCTCTTTCTTTTTTTGTATGGATTCAATGAAGCCTGTCTAAAGAACACCACATGCTGTTCCAGCTACTGATCTAACATTCCGCAACATCTCAACCTTCCAAATTCCCTTTAATTACACATTAATCCCACCCCTCTCTCTTTCAGTTTCTGCAGACAAGGTTGGGGGCTTCAGAGGACTGTGGGAAAAAAGGCAGTGTTGAAGTGTTTCTGGGGATTTTTTTCCGTTTTTTTCTTTTGGTGGTTGCTGTCACTCAGAACGTACCATTCCACTCCCAAAGTTGAATATTACAGCAGTAGATTCAAAAGCAAATTTACTCTATTTTATTTTTACCCTAATTTTTCTTTCAAAGAAAAACAACCACCAATAGAATAACTTTCAAAGTCTGTCAAGTGCTGATTAAGTGTTATAATGCACACTGTAAATGTTACCTTATGAAACATATGCTGTGCGAGTTCCTGAAATTTAGAAATCAGACATTTCTACATACCAGGTCAGAAATGATCAGGAAAAGAGAAGACTAAATAAAAGCAGAAAATCAGCTGATTTGCCTTTCCCCTATCCCCCTAAATCCAGTACGTTAAGCAGTAAAATATACTTTCTGGAGCACTGCTGAAGTGTGTGTTGCTTAGAACAATATTCTGTATAAATTATTTTTAAAAAAATCCATCAAAACTTTAAAGAAAAAGTCCATGATTCTTCCAGCAAACATTAGGAGGGATGGAGGGGGGAAGGACATAATTTCAAGCACGGCAAATGTTATTTAAAACATAACTGTTATTTTCAATGTTTATATTTATATGGCTATAGATGACATTGTTCTAACTCCATGGATGGAGCTAGTTCCCTGCCAAGAGGCAGGAAGTAAGGCTAAGTAAGTTGGGGAGAAGCTCACTGTGCATTGAAATCAATGGGAAAAGCAGACAAGTGTGACTGTTGGTTTTAAAGTGTGTTTCTACTCTGAAAAGTGACCGTAAAAACCAGCAATACGGAGTTTCATGTTTATTGATTTTCAGTGACTGTTAGAGAAAATTTGTTCTTTTTATAAGTAAACAGATGTTTTTTCTAGCTGTCAGAACTGAAAATTCAACGTAGGATCTGAAAATTAAACTAGGTTCTTTCCTTCTCATCGCCAGTTAAGAAGAGTCTGTGGGGCGGCTGCACAGATACAAATGAGGGCAAGATCTGGCTCTACAATTTGAACTTGCTTAATAATTCTGTTAGTGATATGTGAACAAGAATAGAATCCAGCTGCCTTCCGCATGGCGATGTTGGTTCCGCAGAAGCAGCAGAAGTAAAAGATATCATGTGAAATCGTACCTATACTGGAGTCAGTGGAACTTTGCCATGGATTTCAGTGAGGTCAGAATTTCACCCCATATGTCCCTCAAGTGAGCAAATATAAAACTGAAAACATAGAGAGCTCTCCTGAATAAGGAGTCATTTTTACATTTTCACTTATTAAGACTAAAACCACATTTTTATGCTAAACTTTGTATTACATAAAGTCTCATTTGGAATTTTTTAGGAAGAGGGGGCCCAGGAATTTCACATGAAGATAATCTGTGCTCTGAACACCACCTCAGGAGCCAGTGCTCCACTGATTTCCTTTCCTGCTTAGTAACTTCAGCTCTGTCCCTTTCATATGTGCCTTGACTGAGTTCTGGTCTTTTCTTCTTGTGAGAGGGAAACTTGTGTATTTTCCTGTGAGCTATTTAAAAATCTCCCTCATCATTTTGTAAAACAATCACACAATTAAACATATACTTGATGCCCCTATTAGTGAGTGTCTGGGATTTAGATAAGGTAGGATTAATTTCTTCCTAAAATCAGAGCTGTATATTTTTCTTCTCTTTGGGACTATTACCAAACACATCTGCATTTGTTTAACTCTTTTGACATTAATCCTGAAATGTGGTTTTATGAAAGTGGACAGAATGTCTGTGTTGTGTTTCAGTGTTATCAGCGTGAAGTACATGAGGGACCCTTTTTTCTGTGTGGTGGGGACAGGTGGCCTTTCCTCTCTGAGGTTATAGGGGACAGACACCAGAGATAATGGGAGGAGGGCTCCCCTCATATCATTCATATACATTTGAGGTTAAACAGTTGCAATGTAACATACAATATCTATTGTATAACCACAAAAACAATAAGTTCAGTGGAGCCTTAAAGACTAACAGATTTATTTGAGCATAAGCTTTCGTGGGTGAAAAACCCACTTTTTAGATGAAGAAGTGGATTTTTTTACCCATGAAAGCTTAAACTCAGATAAATCTGTTAGTCTTTAAGGTGCCATCAGACTCATTGTTTTTGTGGACACAGACTAATGCGGCTACCCCGCTGATATTATATAGCCATTACATTAAGAACCATTTACTTTAGCAGTACTTTTGAAACCTAGAATAGTTGCCAGAGCAAATCTAATTTAAATATCAAATTAAATATCTTAAGTTACCAAAAGTACGTTGAAATAAACAGTAAACAAGTCATATGTTAGGCTCAGTGCAAGCTACTAAAAGTTTTATAAACAATTATATAGAAAAATATACAAAAAGTGCAGATATCTATATTGTACTCAGCACGTGCCATATAAGCATCAACCAGCGATAGCTGCAAAAGATATAACTATGCTGCCGCGGTGCACCCTGCCCCTCTGATTTATGCCATCTGTAATTTCTATTATTGTATCACACATGTCTCAGCAGTATGAGATTCAAACACAATCAGGGTCCTCTCTATCTTTAAAATGAGAAGTGTATTGTCTATTCTACCTTTAACCCCTGCACCAGGGGCCATCATCCCTTATCCCATTCACCAGGGAGCTGTGAACTTTCTACTTCCCAATTATTCCACCTAAATTCTTCCCTGGTATGAGGCTCAAAAAGATTGAGCTGAGGCCTCAATCTTCATACTGACAGCTAAGGATGGGACAGACCAGCCATCTCTGCAGTCTTGTGAAGACTCTAGAACTTTTTGGTTTATTAGTTAAAATGTTGGATTTTGCAAAACCTTTTCAAAAAAAGATTCCCCTTCATTTAAACTGTTATTTTTCAAAGGTAAATTTAATTTTTACAAGTGCATTTGAGCTAAATGGAAGCATGTGCTATGCTTTGCAATTCTTTCTACTTCATATTTGAAAAGTATTCTTGCCATACTCCTAACACTATCAAAGGCAATTAAATAAATTTAGAATAAAACAAAAACTAATATATTAACAGCCCAGAACTTGAAATCTGCCAGAACAAAACAGAACTCCAACCACTAAGATTTAGAGTTCCACTCTAGAACTCACGATTATCAACTAAGTTCTAAACAAGGCAAGAGAAATGCTCTTTCTCCTGCTAATAATTCCTGCCGTTCAGGTCCGTCTCCAGTTTCCCCAGCAGGGCCTGTCATTCATTGAACATTGACTGATGAGCTGTGCACTCCCTGGGGCTTCCAATACTGCACCCAGAGCACATTCTTTGCTTGTGTGAAATGAGATACAAAACACAGTGTGCACTATTCCCCAGTTTTAGGGTAATTATTTTTATTGCTCTGGTCTAAGACAACTCTGCCAGGGTGGTCATTCTCCTCTTGTTCATTGCAGCGGTGAGCTCACTCTTGTATTTCCCATTAGTGTTAAAACACAAATCACGAATACTACTGGTACCTTCAGTCTTATACAGGAAAGGAGGGGTTCTCACAAGTGTGCAGCTTTGACCTAACTCTGCTCCCATTTAAGTTTTACCAATCACTCCAATACCAAATGCTTTCAAAAATCTCACCTGACCACCCCTCCCCCATACACACACACAGAGACACACACATATTCTAGGATCAGTCCCCTAATTATAGGGCATCATGTAGACGTGCTGCCCCAGGAAGATCGGAAGGAATGCATTGTGCTGAAGAGGCATGCCACTGAGACCCAATTCCTCCAGAGCACCCCTTTTCCACTGGCGGGAAGAAGCATGATAAATCAGCCCATTGTAAAATAATACTCCCCTTCCCCTGCATTCATCCAGCTCTGCTGGCCCATGCAGAGTGGGGGAGGAGGTATGACCTGGGCCTACTGCTCACTCCTTCGATCCCCACTTACTTACAAGGGGTGAGGGAGGGCGGGAGCATTGGGAGGGTGCTTTACCCCCTGCTCCCAAAGCTGTGTGATTCCAATGGAGGAATGAGGTCATAATCCAACCCTAAATCTAGACTGTGACATTGAGGATTGCTAAATCCTAGCTAACACTATCAAGCAAGATAAGGCAGGCTCTTTGTACCCACTTTAATCGCTGGCCCCTGTTCCGACAACTATCTGTCAAGTAGGATCTTACCCTGAAAACAGTCCTACTTGCTTGGGCCCTTTAGGGAAGTTTGTGAAGCCCTTGCTTGAATCCAGCTATGTACAAAATTTTGCAATGGAAGAGTTCATCCAGCCAGAAGGAATTCAGCCTAATTATGATGATTATGATGGAATTCAGCCTAATTATGATGCATTTTGTACAAAATAAGTCATGTGAGGTGCCATTGAGAAGGTTATGATTTGCTGAATATGATTATCCTCTTTATATATAGGTATCATGTTTTTATCTGAAGTTTTGAATATTAACTATGTATCTGTACTTCAAATGTAGTTACACTTTGTTAATGCCCACGAGACAAGATGCTTTCAGTCTAGATAATGGGTGGGGAAGGGTCTATTCAGGGCCATGGGCCATTAGAAAGAACAGTAGGCCTTAGGAGAGGCTTATCTACCACCTGGTGAGCCTTCGTGAGAATGCTACAGACCGCCTGTGAGTGATGGCTGCTATGACTCTACAGACGTGTGACTAGGCCACAGGATTCTGGACTCCACCTTGGGATGTTACTGTTTTTCCACAGACTGCTCTGGGAGCTAAGTTTTGAAACAAAGGGTTCCCATCCTATGCTAAAGCTATATAAGGCAGTGAGTGGCATCAGTAGAAGCTCTTTATTCCACACACAAGAAGACTCCTGGAAACATCTGAGGAACAAAGACTGAACTGGGGGAAGTGCTGGACCCAGGCTAAAGGAATTTCTAGCCTGTGTATGAAACACCTGGGGATTCCAAGCTGTAAGCCCGTGCGGCTTGCCCCTTAAGAATCTGCAGCCTGCTTGTATCATTTATCAGGATGAGAATTGACTAATTCATATCCAATCTATGTTGTATATTAAGCTTAGTTTGCATTTTTGTTTATTTGCTAGGTAATCTGCTTTGATCTTTTTGCTATCCCTTATAATCACGTAAAATCTATCTTTTTAGTTAATAAACTTGTTTTCGCATTAATCTAAACCAGTGAGCTCTGACTGCAGTGCTTGGGGAAAATCTCTGCTTGGTTACCACAAGTATGTATTGTTGTCTTCATATTGGGGGATAAGCAGACCGGGTATTAAACCCATATACTGGCAAGATTTGACCAGGGCAGGACAGAACTGCTCTGGGGTTCCAGGCTAGGAAGCTGGTGGTTAGACAGCCTGCATGTAACTGCAGCTGGATATGTCCCTACCTATATGAATGCTGGTTCAAGTGCAGGCTGGAGGGCTTTGCAGATTGTTAGAGCAGTATACTGTGAGATGGAGCCCAGGCTGGTGGGTCGGGGGCTCAGTGGTACCCCAGTTCCAGATGGCACACCAGGGGAACCCCTCACAGCACAATCAAACAGATCATTGCTTTTTCACAATTAAAGAACCATTGAACACATTAGCCCAGACTCTCAGTTGAGTTGTAGCTGCCTGTAATGGCCAGGGTGTAGGCAACTGGACCAGTAAGGTTTGTTGGGCCAATGTTGAATGCAGGCTTCAGAAGTAGATACTAAGCAGAGTCAGGAGATGGGTATCAAGGTCAAGCCAGCCTAGGGTCAAAGGCAGGAGTCAGCATCAAGACAGAGTAAAAAACAAAGTTTGTAGCTATAGCAAGCCAGAATTTGCATTGTGGCTCAGGCAGCTCCCTGGGCCAATTTCCTGGATTAAACAGTTGGTGTGGACAATCAGGAAGCCTCAGGGTTCTCTTGCTCAGGCCTCTTCAGGAAGTACTTCCTGGGCTGTCTTTGCCTTTGCCTTAAATTGCTAAAATGCGCACATCTGAAAACTGCTGCACATGAGGACAAGCTTGTCAGGAGGATATTTACAATGCACATTCCTGATTAGTACACAGGGCCTACCCAGTACAGTAACCATTTAACAAGGGCAAATCCATCTTCAGTCATCTCCTCTGATCAATTAAACTTTAAGAAGGGAATCACATTTCCCTTATCTTTGAGTCCTAAGCCAATTGGCTCTCAGGACTCTAAGGAAACATTACGGGTGAGAAAGCACAAATGTATTTTTATATTTTGCTATGTACTGTGTGTGACTGCCTGTGTTAGTACTGGAGTCTATGGCATGGACAATTGTCACATAAGATACATTTTTATTAGCTATTGTTTCCAGCGAATACTGGGAAGAAAAACAAAAGACTTAGGTGACATTAGGTACATTTCTATTCCTTAGTTTCCCCGTGTGTAAAACTGAGATAATATTTACTGGCAGCCTGTACTACTGAGGAGGTCACATTAGATGATCTAGTGGTTCCTTCTGGCTTTGAACTCTCACTATACTGGATTGATCATCTAGCAAAAAGTTTGATTTTGATACTTTTTCTAGTTATAAGAATGAAAAAAGTCTTAAATATAGAAGGCCTGTTTCTTATTTAAAGTAAAGCCTTGTCTACATTAGAAAGGGTTTGCTGGTACAGCTACATTGGCAAAACCTCCTAGTGTAAATGCAGCTTTACACCAAGTGCTTTTGCTAGTATAGTTTATACAATTCTCCAAATGAAATAAGCTATACCAGCACAAGGACTTGTATGTCAGTAGAACTGCATCTACTCAGAGGCTTGGGCCAGTATGGAATCTTATAAGAATCAGTGACATTATTCTATTCCCCCTTTACATTTAAAAATATGGGGCTTAATTTTCATTTGCATCCAGGCCACGTTACACCACTTTGGCAGTGTACCCTTTACACTGACAAGGGTGGTGTACAGTGGCCTTAATATGAATGAGAATCAGCCTGTAATTTTTCACATTCTTCTGGATGCCTAGTTCTTTCTTTTTCCCCTTTAAAATATTTATTGGTTGCAGCTGGCCAAAGAGGCAGCAGCATCACATCAAAATAAGCAAACAATGGAAGGAGGTATAGACTCTCCAGGGTGTACAATGGAGTTGCACGAAGAACACTCGGAGGGCGCATAAACCCATCACGAGACACTGCAGAGTCCCCCTTTGGAGATATTCAGGATCTCTGAGACAAGTGTTAAAACAGAAAGCTGAGGAGGGGGATTACATCTTCAGGAGGCGGGATTAAGAGAGTGAGGAGCGTATGGGGTCATGAAAGAAACAGAGGAAGGAAGCGGCTACGTGAGGACACAAGAAGAAAAGGGGAATGAAAGGGGACGAGGCTGAAGTTATTGGTAACTTTATAGCAGTGGTTCTAAACCTATAATATGAATCAATGCTAACGTGAGATTACTGACAGATTTGGGAATGGGTGAAACAGTTGGGAATATTTTTTTTAATTAAATGTTTTAGTCACTAAGTCCTTTGCCTTTTTTAAAAAAATAAATGATCCAAATAATGGGGTTTCCTCTACTTCTGCCTGAGGACTATTTCACAAGCTGAACATTCTCACGGTCTGAAAAAATGTTTCCTCATATGCAGCCCAATTCCTTTTTCCTATTTGTATCCCATTGCTCCTAGTTAAATGCTTCCCTGTCCCCTCCCACTGCCTGCAAGTACCAGTCTAACTAATACTGCTCTGTCCTTAGGGTAAAAGCCTGGTTCCATTGATGTCATTAGAAATTTTGCTATTGAATTCCCTGATTTCAGCCTCAGTCAAGGTCTGGCCTTCTTTAGTCATTGCCTAGATAAGCTATACTGGTAAAAATGCCAGGCATGCCAAAGGCCTTGTCTTCGCTAGGGGTAAAAAAGGGTTTGTTTTTTTTACTACTAGTTATCAACCCCTTTTTCCTAGAGTGGATACCATTTAAGTGCCACTGAGGACTCTCTTAATCATTCCTCTTATGGTTATTCTGTTCCCCCATCTCCTTATCACTTCTCTTGCTCTTTTTTGAACTCCCTTTATTTTTGTCTCCATTGTACCTGTGTGCCATTTAAAGGAGGTTTTAAAGGCACTCCTCAGCTGAAATCTTGAACCCAAGTCTTGGTCTAGACCAAACATTCATAGGCAAGTCAGAGATCCCCCAAAATGACATTTATAAATGAAACCTTACATGTACCCGTGGTATCAGTGCTGTATCTTAATCAAGAAGAAACAGCTGACTGAAAGGTAGTCTGCTAGGGTTTTAATCATTGCATGTGGGTAATTTTTAGCTTAGGACAGAGAGCTCTGTGCTTTAAAACAATCTATTGAAAAATAAAATAAATCAATCAAAAATCAGGAGCCCTTATGTTTAACATTGCCCACAAAGTTCAGAGTTCAAAGATGAATCATAAATTCAGTAAGATCCACTCAAAGGCGAACTGTCCATAACTTCACTAACAGCTTTCACAGAACAACTAGCCTCTTTCTCTGGAGGAGAAGACAGCTGCAGTGCACTGATGAGTCGCAATAAGCGCAAATGTGTCTGGGTTTCTGTTCAGCCAGCTAAATATGGAAACCCACAACTGGCACCTACTTATTTGTGCCTGGAAGGACAGCCCCACTTCCAAGGCACTTATGGCACACACGCTTTAAAAATTACTGCTTTTCCAGCTGCAACGACACAGCAGCGCAATTTGTTAGAAATCTAGGGGTGTGGCTACAGTGAGAAATCGACAGGAGAGTCATTGATTGCATGAAGTGACTGTTGGCTTCACTGGTCTTTATAACTGTTTAGTACTTCCACACAGCAACAGTGGGTTTAACAGAGCCATTTTGCTACTTTCAGATTCCTGTAGACAGCCTAGTAGTGCTTCACCACTATAGCTGTATCAGTGCACGCAGATTCCTGAAGTACATATCCCTGTTGCTGGGAACATGGGTTTAGGGGTAATTAGCACACACAAAACACTGCATGATAGGATGCAGTGAGAAGGCACATTTGTGTTGGCTTCTGTCTACAACGGAGAGAAATCACTGGCTCAGCAGGATCTGAGCTAACTCCCTGACTCTAGGTTGGGTGTTGCAACCAGCTGGTAAAAATCTGCATTTGGGACAACTGCACCTGCTTTGCAAGTTCAAGATACTCCAACTAAAGCTTCAGGGAAGGGAAATGCCTCTTCACCTAATGTAGACATGACAGGAAAGACCGCTGCACTTTCAGAGGTCACCAGTGTGGCGTAATGTTTTGGACAGGCAAGCCGTGTTTGTTTCCTGATGAAATAATTTAAAATTTTACAGCTTATGCATCATTAATAGACATTTCTGTAAAGGCAACAAAGTTATAACAAAAATGAGTTCCAAATCTGTCAATCTGTAAGAAATTTATTACTAATTTCCATTGTTTCTAAATTAGTCACTGGAACAATATTAACCCCTCAGTAGCAATGATATAGCAAATAGGATGAACAGAAGTTTGAATAAAAATAATTTTTCATTTAATATATCTAAATAGAACTTTAACACAAAGTCAATCTAACTGCTTAGGGCTTTATAGCAATTAATTCACCAAAATGTTGCCACACAATGCATTTTACTTGCCTCACTAAACTGCTTAAATAAACATGAAATACAAAAGAAAACATCCCATTAAATGTTTTCACCTCCTTTGGCTTCTGTGTTAGGAAATAATGCAAACAACAATTTTGATTCTGTAAATATATAGCACTACTGTACAATTAATGTTGTAAACAGTAAATGAGACTAGCTTCCATTGAAATTAGCTTCAGACTGATGCTTGCAAACTTGCAAACTTTTCAAAAATGGTTGGCAAATTTTGGCATGTTGTATCACAAAATACAAGATTTAAAGGTCCATGGTGCTCCCTTGAATAACTACCACTTTTATGTAAAAATTGACAATCCCATTTTGCCCTAAGACACCATCTTATCTGCAAATTTAAAGAGCAGGAACATCTGGTAATGTTCCAGGTTTCTGGGAGCTCCTGAAAAGACACTGAAACTCAGTACTGAAATATTCAACTAAGATTTATTGATCACATCTGTATTGTGGGTGAAATTCACTCACTCCGAGAAGGCCAACACAAGACATATAATGGGCCTCGTTCTCCTCTCACTCATGTTAGTGTAAATCAGGAGTATCTTTTCTGAAGTCAATGGGCATTCCAATATTCCTGCAGAATTCACGTGCACTTCTGTCCACACTAAGAGTTTTTCTGACCTGAATTGTCACTGTTTAACACTAAAAAATATTGTTATTGCTGTTAAAGTAATATTAAGGAATAAGAGAATTATTTACACTCTTTTGTATTTGGCTTCCATGTTGCCAATGCCATAAATGTAATTTTGAAGCAAAACGGCTGCCACGAACAGGCAGGTCTTAAAAACCATCAATTTTTTAAAATGCATTTTCACTTTAACCGTGATGAAAAGCGATCCTGACCTTCCAAGTGTTTAAAATGCTTCACATTTTTCTTGGAGTTTTAATACGCACTGTATTCCTTTGATGCATAGCCACCTCTGAATTGAAGTGATCGTTTTCCTGAGTTTAGAGCCTTTATTCTTTTAAATATCAAAATCTCACCGGAGCAAGGTTAGGGAGCAAGGCTCATCATTGCAGGTTAGACTCACCTTCCCAAAGCTGGCAGCGTTAACAGGCTGTGTGTCGTTTTTCTCACAGAAGTCCAAATAGTGCATGTAGAGAGCACTCCGAGGAATGCAAACGCCTTCTGCAATCTCATAGTTCTCCTCCAGCCTTAAAAAGCAAATACCAAACAAAGAAAACGGCAAATATGTTGGCTGCCCTGAATTATAAACAGTATGCAAACCTGCACGTTTCAGTGACTTTCACTTTTCAACTAACCTCTGTTTTATTGTTACCTCATCTTTCCAATTCACCTTCACCCCATTTGTCTGTATTGTTTCCCTGTTGCATTCTCTAGATATGTAGATTGTGAGCTCTCATGGGCTTCTTTGTAACTTGTACCTAGCACACTGGGGCCCTGATACTTGATTGAAATTGCTAGGTGCTATTTTAATAATTAATACTATTATCTCATAATTTTAAATCATATTGGATTAAACGAACGAATGCACAATCACAGAATAAAGAAATCACTAAGTGGCAACATTCTGATGTATCCTAGATGATGAGTCCAAGCCAGTGTCACCATCAACATCCTGAAATATTTTAAATACTTTCACTTCTATCTGATTGCAAGATTTTTTACATAAAGCAAACAGGAGTGGCTAAAATAAAACATCCGCATCAATGTAAGGATCTCCACAGATCAAGTTTTGTACAACAGCTTCTTACAGCTGGGGATGTACAACACAGGGTAGGAAGAATCTACCAAATGCTGAATACAACATTAACATATTGTCCTATTTTACCTCATAGAAAATAATAATTCCCCACAATATATTTAATTTTACACACACACACACACGCTTAGCCTTTAAAACATGAGACTCTCCATATAACTGAATCATTATAAATCTGTCGATCTGAGAAGACGTTGCTCTGAAAGTTATTTTCTGAAGGCTGATCTTTCCCAAATAATAGAGGCCCCAGTCCAGGCAGGTACTTAAGCACATGCCTAATTTGAAACCCATGAGTAGTCCCACTGACTTCAATGCTCCTACTCACGTGTTTATAGTGTCTTGCTGAAGGAGGGTCAGAAAGGGCACACTCCTTTTTTTTGTTAATTATATTGCTGGAATCAATATTTGCTCAAGAAACCTGGATTTTAAAGCAAACATGGCCCTTTAAGTAGTTACCTGTAAAAGTTCAGATCTCCAAATAACCTGAGTTTCTCTGTTTTGCTGCCTTTGGCAGACCTTCTCTCCATGTCAGTTATTTGTGATCATTTGTGACTGCAAACTATTTTAATAAGATATCTGGCTGGATGAATGGAATTGGTTTGTAAGGGCAACATCTATTCTTCCTTGGTTTCTACAGGAATATCATCACGGCATCGTTCCCCAAATTCATAGACCTTTAACAAGACTTCTTTTCAAAACCCAGTGAGTTCATTTCTATACTACAGCTGCTAATTGGCATGTCAGCTTCCCTGACCAAGACAGGAAAGCAGTTAATTATTTCTGTTCATATCTGATGAATTTTTCTCTTTTTCTCCTCTCTTTCATAGGGAGTCATTAGTCTGACACTGAAGAATGCTCTATTATACCTGAACTTTTTTTTAAATGATCAAAACCCGCATTTTGCTCCACTTCTTTTATTTTCCTGCCTTTTATTTAACAACTTTATCATATTTTGAATTCAGCTTCATCCTACAGTATTGTGGAAAGATAATGAACTCAATCTTCTGCCTAACAAATCATTATCAGAAATATATGTATGTCCTAATAAAGCAATCCATTAGTTCACTATGAGAGCTTTTGTACCACTCATGATATTGCAATAAAAAACCCTAATGTTTCTATAGGAAAGACAATTTTATCTGCCCCTATTACTGATCCCCTTTGTACTTATACACTGTTAGATTAAAAGGGATTATTCTGCATCTGAGTAATGTTTGTGAGTGTTGATCACACGAACTTTCATTCTGAAATAAGAAGCAACAGAATATGCCAAGCTGTTGCAATGTAACTACAATTAATTCCTATATTTATTGATGGCATTATTATGCCAAGGAAGGCCTATTTCTCACAATCCTCTCTCTCCCCCTTAGCTAGTCCTTTTTATATTATTTTGCCACTTATGCCCGATGAGTAATTTATATAATCATTTATGTCACTGCTGAATTTGGCCCAGACTTTCATGGCAGTTGCACTTGCTTACACATTAGGTTGTCTCCAACCAAATTTGGCCTGCTCTCTTTTACAATCATGCAAAGGCAAAGTCCAAGGCAATTGCAGGCAGAGCTGTCAAACAAACATATGAAACTAACCTACTAGGTATGTCTTGTCCTGTGTCTGTACAGCACCTAGTACAAGGGGGTCCTAGTTCATGACTAGGGCTCCTAGATACTACTGCAATATGATGATTAATCTGATGCTAACGTGTTAGGCTTTTTAGAACAGTGCAAAATGACATCTTCCCAGCATGAAAGCTTAGCACTTTACAGCACAATGGCCAAGATATTTGAGTGTCTGCTTGTATTCAGTATAATCCAGGGGTCAGCAACCTTTCAGAAGCAGTGTGCCGAGTCTTCATTTATTCACTTTAATTTAACGTTTGTGCGCCAGTAATACATTTGAATGTTTTTAGAAGGTGTCTTTCTATAAGTCTTTAATATATAACTAAACTATTGTTGTATGTAAAGTAAATAAGGCTTTAAAAAAGTTTAAGAAGCTTCATTTAAAATTAAATTAAAATGCAGAGCCCCCTGAACTCGTGGCCAGGACCCGGGAAGTGTGAGTGCCACTGAAAATCAGCTTGTGTGCCACCTTTGGCATGCGTGCCATAGGTTGCCTACCTCTGGTATAATCTATCCAGGAGCACAGCTTCTCCAGGTGAGACCAACAACATTCAAAGAGATAATACTAGGATAAACAAAAGGAAGAAACACCAAACTACTGTTGTGTGGCATAGCTGGTAAACTGTGAAGATCTGGGGCATCAATTAATAAGCTAAATGAATTGTTTAATTTGACATCAGAAAAAAATTATATTTTAAAAACAGAAGAAAGTTGCTGTGTCTATTTCTGTCGCCTCACATATTTTTTGGGTGGAATATTCAATAGAGGGAATGAAATGCTCTGCAAAAAGTCAAAAGGGAAAATGCATGCACTAAATCAGTGTTTCCCAAACTTTTTTGGCCACGGAACACTTGTCAGCCTGGTATATATTTACGGAACACTTATTATATTTTATGGAACACTTAAAATATTATTTTGTAGTTATTTTTGTAGTCATTTGGTTTTCAAATAAAAAATTGTGTTATTTACGCCATGATATTCAATATGAGATTTATCAATAACCAGAAAAAGAATTTTATCTTAAATTATAGTCATTCAAAAAGAGTTATAAACTATGCTTCAAAAATGCCAAATTTAAAATTAAAAAAATGTAAAGACTCTTTTTAAAAATTACGATTCTTTCACGGAACACCTAGTCACATCATGCGGAACACCAGTGTTCCACGGGACACAGTTTGGGAAACATTGCACTAGATGAACATGGAGGAACATAATGTAATGTGTAGGTAGCAGAAAGCAGATAGACTGCATGATGCAACAAGCCTTTTAACATTTCTAAATTCTAGGATTTTCTGGCAAATGCTTCTGAATGGGCATTATTGTGCCGACTGCATTCCAGCAGAGTTCAATATCCCAGGAGTTTAGGGATTTACTAACCTTTATGAATGAGGAAGCTTGAAAGTGTTTGGCTGAATATTGTTTATAGTATTTGCATGTTTTCTTTTGAGAGCAGTATCACTGGCATGTGTTCCAATTCAGTCTCACTTCTTGGCTACTATGTTATTTGCTCTTTTTGGGGGCAGGGGAAAGACTTCTAACTGGCACTACCACAAAATAAACAATGTCCTGAATTTGTAGCTGCTAAGTGCTGTTGGCTATTTTATTTTAGACAGAGTGTCCTACATTATATTGCTTACCTTGTACTGAGGTAAAGTAGACTGGGTGAATAATGCATAATAAAGGTACGCCTATTAATATTCACTCTTCACTTTTTAATGAATTCTGTTTGGCCATACTCATGTACCCTTTTCATTCACTGACCACAAACATCTGAGAGACTGAATTTCTTTGGCATAGATACTTGCAGAAAGTGATTTTCAGAGTCAAATTATACATCAATTTAAATTTGCAAGTCTGAGTGAGTATTTGCATCTGAATTGTTTATGGGTTTCTCCACTCAGAATACTGAATACTCACAGTAAGTTGCTCTAGATCAATCCATCGTCAAATAAAATGAAAAATTTTATTGAATAAACTTTAAACAACAAATATGAGGAAACAGTAATCTGATCATGAATATTCCACATGCAGGAAAAGAGGCAAATTCATTGGATTATTCTTTCCAATGTATTCGTTCAGGTCTACAGTGAAGCACCAATCCAATTTTCATATTGGAAAGGATAAATCAGAATCCCCAAAGTTTGCAATTGGGTGCTCAAATTAGCATTTAGAAAGCTGAAATGGGTATTTGAATGCCTGAGTGACAATCTAAGGGTCCAAGTGCAAAATTGGGTACTCATGTTTGAAAACTGGCTCCTTTGCTTGATGTCCCTTTAAAGACATGAGTCTCAAGAGGCTGACACAGCAAGGTAAGTATTCCAACATTTTGCTAGGTGAGGTATTATATGGCAGTAATCTATTTGTCACCTGACATACTGAAAATTACTGATAGCTGAAGTAGAATGGAGATAACAATAGCCCCTCCAAGTTATTTGCTTTGGAAAGTATTAAAACAAGTCCAGGGACATTGATTTCCAACAGGGCACCTAAGGTCCAATCCAAAGTCTAATGAGTGTTTCAATTGACTTCAGATCACAATTCTACAGCCCAATCCTACCAGATGCAGAGTACCTCCTGCAAGGCACATTGGGCCCTCAACTCTCTCTGAAATAAACAAACTAGGGTGACCAGAAAGTGTGAAAAATCAGGACGGGAGTGGGGGATAATTGGTGCCAACATAAGAAAAAGCCCTGAATATCAGGATTGCCCTGTAAAATCGGGACATCTGGTCACCCTAAAAAAAACTAACAAAAATAAAAAGACAACCAAAATAGAAGACACGAGCTACGGAAATAGAGCTCAGAAGATTGTATCATCATAACACAAATGAAATTGCTGCAGTAAATAAGTGTGAATAGGTGGAACACCCCTCACTTATTCACAATACAAGACACAATAATGCTCTAATACATTCTCATCTACTTTCAACCCTACCCCTCCTTGCCTCTTCCCTTCCTGCTCCACCACCTAATTTCTCCTCTCACTCCTTCCTGTCTTCCTTCTCCCTGGTGGGATTATGACATGTGAGGTGAATCACACAGTCATACTCCTGCTGTTCTTTATCCTCCTCTGTCTTAAAGCATTTGGACCGCATCTAACTAGTGTTGCCAGCTTTCTAATTGCATAAAACCAACATGGTTGCCTCACCCCCTGCCCTGAGGCTCTGCTCCTTCTCCAAGTTTCCACCCTCATTCACTCCATCCTCCCATCTCTCTGTCGCTCGTTCTCCCTCATCCTCACTCACCTGCTCATTTTCACCAGGCTGGAGCAGGGGGTTGGGATGTGGGAGGGGGTGAGGGCATTGGCTAGGGATACAGGCTCTGGGGTGAGGCTGGGGCCAAGAGGTTTGGGGTGTAGGAGGGGTTTCCAGGCTGGGGACGAGGGGTTTGAGGAGTGGCAGGGGGTATGGACTCTGGGCAGGGGGTGCAAGCTCCAGGATGGGGCCAGAAACAAGGGGTTCAGAGTGCGGAAGGGGGATCTGGTCTGGGGAAGGGGGTGCAAGCTCTAGGGTGGGGCCATGGATGGGAGGTTTGGGGTATAGGAGGAGGCTCCAGGCTAGGGCCATGGGATTTGGAGTGTGGGAAGGGGTTCGAGCTGAGGCAGGAGGTTGGAGCACAGGAGGGAGTTCAGGGTGCATGTTCTGGTAGGGAGTTTGAGTGCGGGAGGGGGCTTAGGGCTGGGGCAGGACATTGAGGTATGGGAGGGGTTTCGGGGTGTGGGTTCCAAGCAGTGCTCACCTCGAGTTGCTCCCTGCAAGCAGTGACATGTTCTTCAGCTCCGAGGAAGAACGCGGCCACGAGGCTCTGCACACTGCCTCCACCTCTGCAGCTCCCATTGGCCATGGTCCCTAGCCAATGGGAATTGTGGAGTCAGCACTCAGGGTGGGCAGGGGCAGCACATAGAGCCCCCGTTGCCGTCCCTCTGCCTAGGAGCTGAGAGACATGTTGCCGCTCCTGGGGAGCTGCGTGGAGCAAGGTAGGGAGCCTGCCAGCCTTGTGCCAACTGGACTTTTAATGGCACAGTTAGTGTGCAGACCGAAGCCACCAGGGTCCCTTTTCAAATGGACATTCCCTAACGGACACCTGGCAACCCTACATCTAACAGGGATGGACATAAGCACCTGGTTGGGTGCTTTGCTGAATTGAAGTCTTGAAGACTGAAAAACACTTGACATTTATTTTTCTTTATCTTTTTAAAATTAATCAAAACAAACCAAACCCCTCATTGCTTAGGTGGCAAATACATCTGCCCAAAAGACTAATGCAAACTGGATCTGAACTTTCTCTGTGTACAAAAAACATAATTAGGACAACCAGCAAGACACATTATCATATAGTGTATAACTGCATAGAATGCCCACATGCAGTGAAAACACTACTGCATTGTGAGTTTTCTCAGACCTACAGTCTTTTTACTTGGGGGCAGAGCATGAAAATGATAAGGAATTATCAAAGGATGAGGTGTTTTGTTGTTTTTTTTTAAAAAAAGGAGTCTTACCATTGCAGAGTAGCTGGAGTAGAGTGTGGTTTGGATGCTCTGTTATTTTCTTTTTCCTCATCTATTGAGAAATAAAAAATGGTATGTCATTTCAGTGGGAATTGCTCAAGCATTTGTGAGCTGATAAGAAACCATCTATTCAAAGAAATGTGTCAGACGTCACAGCCTCCCAAAAATAGAGATTATACTCTGGAAATATGTAAAATTGTCCCCCTAGACTAGTTCACATACATGCTGCTAAAGCTATGTATATTTTGGCTTGTAGGAGGCCCTAACAATGAGAGAGGAGTTGTGTATAGGGGTTACTGTTGTCTCATATGTAACAAATCCCTCACCCCAATGTGGTCATTAGAAGAGTCAGAATCTGGGACCTTCAGCACCACAGCACACAACCACTCTACCACTTGAACTAATGGAGCAACTGTTAAAATTCTTATAACAGTTAAAAAATAAATTTAAAATAATTCCTGGGCAAATGTGACTTGCAAGGGTGTACATGCTCAGAGATGATATCAGAATCCCTCTCAGAAGGGATGTTTAAGTAATGTACAGTACATCTGTGCTGTCACCAGAACCCACAGATGTATTGATATCGAGGTTCATCATTTCCTAGTTTGTAATTGTACATGGACCATAGATCAGACAGCACATCTCAATATGCAGAATTAACTACAGAATAGTCACAATTTAACCCAACTTTTGAGTCATGTCTGAAGGCCAATTTCTCCTCACTGTTTCCATAATATATTTTGGTTTTTATGGGACAGGGTTATTAGCCCTGTGCCTAACCACCAAACTGGAGGACCACGGTGTCTGTTTTGTCTGGCCCCTCCTTCACAGACCAATCCAGCATGGTTGAACCTGCCAGGAGCAAAAAAAACAAAAAACCAAACCCTTCCTTGGAAGAAACTTTGAGGATCACTAAATATAGTCTCTGGAAATCATCAAAATACAACACCAAAGCCAAACGCAAGATTTATCAGAACTGCTTACTTTCAACTCTACTCTACAGTGCAGAATGAGGGGGAATGACAAAGTATGACATGTCCACACTGTGTTCATTCCATACAACCTGCCTCAGAAAAATCCTCTGCATTTTTTGGCCCAGAACAATCTCAAACCAAGACCTATTCACACAGTGCAGCCAAGCAGATATGAGCAGCATCATTACTAGGAGGTGGTGGAGACGGATCAGCCATGTGCTTCAGATGGAAACTGATTCCATCAGCAGAATAGCAATAAGATGGATATCTGATGGCAAGCGAAAAAGCGAGGCTGCCTGAAAATAACATGGCAAAGAGATGTGGAAGCTGAGCTGAAACACCTGGGGCACAGCTGGGGAACCATTGAAAGACTTGCCAGAAACAGACTGGAGTGGAGGAGCTTTGTCGCTGCCCTAAATGCCAGAGGCATAATGAGTACTAACTATTGAGTCATGCCAGAATGTTCCGGAATGCCTTTCCGGCACTTTCTGTAGAGAGCTGAATGGCACTTAGTGGTACTTTCTGATCTTGTTGAGTACTTCTTGAGGGCTGCATTCACCCCAAGTTAGCCAGCCTATCTGCAAGAACTTTGGCCCTCACCACTCTGCCATGTGCTGCTACACAGCTTAATCTTATACATCTTCCATACTTCTGGCTAGTCCTCTGAGCTCCCCAACACCTATTTTGGGAAATGCTAGTGTAGATCTTCTTAATATAATACTTCCTCAATACTGCCAGTTCCTAATGCTCAAAACCCAGGAGTCAGGGGCCAAAACAAAATCAACAACAAACCAATAAATATTTGCTCCCCCTGGTTTCTGAATCATGAAGTGCCACATTTTCGAGGTTCTCTCTGCACCACAAAGGCTAGAAAATTGAGATTTTTTAAAAAAGTGAAAGTGGAGAGCCTCCCATAATCACAGGACTCCAAAGGCTGGGAATTTAAAAAGCCCCACCAGATACCATAATACTTGAGATAAAAATCACAGTCATAAAAACTGTCAATCTTGCTTCCTCTCGTTTCTTACATGCTTTGATGAGCAGTGAAATAATTAACAGTGATGCCATTTAAAGTATCATCATCCCAGTTTGCACCCAGGTAAATGAATGGCTAAGCTCACATCTTAGAGCTATTGTTTCTGACTCTCTGCAAACTCCTACATTCCCTCAGTTACACTCACTTCACCTTTTGAAGATTTTCTTTGCAATCATCATAGTATGAGAGCAACATCTTTTTAAATGAAAGCAGAGACTGTAGAATCTTTCTGTGCCCTTCCTCCTACTCAGCTAAGCCAGGCGGGTTCAGGACACACATCAGGAAACACTACTCTACTTAATACTGCCCAGCACTTCGGCCAAACTTTCAAAAGTGATTTTTGAATGTTTTGAGTGTTGAACTTAAGAATTCCTTAAAGGCGACTGATTTTAATTACATTAAAGGAACATTCTCACTTGAAAGTTAGGAAATGTCAAATTTATGGTCATCTGTGCAACCTTAATTCTGTCCCCTTGCACATAGGCATATTATACCATCTTTAATTACATTACCACATCCTGCTTTTTTCCATAGGACACCAGCCTCATTCAGTGCACAGGATAGCTCCACAAGTTTAAACACAGTGTTTAAAAAGGTAATTTCACAGGGCTTATTTAAAAAGGAAAAGGGTGAAAACAAAACCTGTTCTGTGCAACTGTAATAATTCTCTCACCGGACGAGCCTGCCCTGACTGACTCTCTCTGTCTTGGAAGTTGAGGAGGTCCAGCCCCTTGAGGTGCCCCTTGGGGATAGGGAGGAAACATGCTGCTAGGTCTCAGAGGGCACCTGGCTCATTTCTGCCCAATATGGTGCTCCCAAAGGGGCTATGGTCAATGTCCTGGGAGGGAAGGGGAGCCCAACCTGGTTTTCCCCCACTACAGCTGCTCTGGAATCTCCCAGACATTCCCAGAACACTGTCTGCTGCAGCTTTGACATGGACAAAATAAGGTTAGTCTCAAGGCTGGTCTACACTACAAAGTCAGGTTAGCTTAACCTACGTTATTCAGGGCTGTAAAAAAAAAATTCACATCCCATTCGACATTAAATCAACCTAAACCCAGAATAGGCTCCACTAGGTCAATAGAAGAATTCTTCAGTCAAGCTAGCTACCATACCTCAGGAAGGTGGATTTACTATAGTGACTGAAGAACCCTTGCATCACTGTTATAAATGTCTACACCACAGTGGCACATAGCAACAATGCAGCTGTGCTGCCGTAGCATTTCAGTGTAGACATACCCGTAGATATTGTGTCTGTGCCTGTTCCAACAGGCTGCCAACATGTTCCTGAGGGAAAGTGAATGAGCGAAGGGAAATGGTCATTTTTAGCAGTTTATATCTCAGCAAAACCTAACAGAATTTATGACAAAGAAGAGGCACTTCTACAGCTTGAGGGCATCAGTACTGTTGAAGATTAAAAGTGTTCTGCAAAAAACAATGAAGGCGAGAAAGTTTGCAGAGAACAGATCACAAGAATCTTTCATAATGGAAAGTGTTTGGCAACCCAAGTACAGATGTCACTACCAGTCCTGCTACAATATGGCACTATTTAGCTTTTTTGCACACCAACATCTTTTCCAATGTTTCTGATTTTTAAGACATAAAATCTATAAACAGATGCATAAAGGTGGCTCAATTATTATTTCAGGAGCCATGCACAAGAGGACAGAATTTTTCCCTAAGCCTCCTCTTCCTGTTATGTTTACAGTTATTCTCCCCAGATGTAAGGTCATATATTAACTTAGTACTTTCTATTTTATTGTCTAAAATATTCACAAAGATGGTAAACAAAATGGGAAAAAATATCGGACTCTGTGAAACCCAGTGGATACTGTTCCCTCCATAGACTACAACTTCTAAATCTATTGTCTGTTTTTTTCAAATAGGCTATCTTTGAGATGCTTATTATCTTTTCATCTATGCCAGCTTGATTTAATTTTCCCTTAGGATATCATGTGGCACTGTATGAAATATCTTACCAATATCTAAATTATACACCAGTATAGTGTCTACCTCCATCCGTTTAGCTGCTGTGTTTTCATCTAAAGAACTATGAGCAGGTACCTTGTCCAATGTGATAGCAATCACAAGCTACGCACTGTGAATAGTCCAAACTCATTCCTCTATGGCACTTAATTTTATTAACACCAAAGTTAATTATAAGATCATAAACCCCAGGTAAAATCTTCTCCTAAGGTTTGTATGCTCCTGTGTTCCTCCTTTCAGACTTTGCAGCCCACACACTAAATCCTCCTTTATATCTCAGTGAAGGAATAAGCTTAATGGTGCTCAAAATTTTTGCAACAATATTTTTAATTGAAAATTGGATTCTAAATAAATCTAAAATATTCATGAAAATGCTTCCCCAAAAAGGAAAAAAATCCACATTTTTTGTCACAAAACTGAAATTTTTCAGTTTGTCTGGTTTTGGGTAAATATTTTTCATTGATTAAAAAAAACCACCACCACCACATTTTGTCATCAGCTCCATTTCACTAAATTCACTCTTTCGAGTGAAATTATCATGAATGTGGGAAGATTACCATTAAGAACGCCAGTTGCGTCTAAGACGGTGAAAAACTAAATTTTTTTTTGTAAAGCAAACGATAATTCATAATTGTAACATCACAGCCACAAATAAGTACTTATTTAAAACAGTGCCAATTAATTACAATGATAATCCATGTGTTCTAGATACATAAAATAAACAAGTGGGATTTGCAAGATTAAACAAGTATTGTGTGGTTTTGGTTACATCATAGTAAAAATGAGAGACAGACCTGAAGAAGCTGTTGCTGGTTCTAGAACACTAATATCTATGAATCCTGCAATCCTTTTTCATTCCTTTCTAACACTTGGAAGCAGTGTTTAATTTATAATGAAAGAGGTGCTGAGGCTCAAGCAATTTTTTTTACTTTCATGACTGATGCAGCAAGCGCCAGAGATGCCAGGGATATGAATTGCCAAGCCTAGAGGTGCCAGGGCTCAGCCCTGACACCACTTAAGCGCTGCTTCAAAGTGGAGGTGAGGAGAAGGCAGTCTCATGGAAGGAGAGGTTGAGGGGGTAGATTGGTTTTTGTTTGTGTTTTCAAGGGGTGGGTTTTTGGTGTGGTGGGGAGGGATAATTGCACCTGAATGAGGAGTCATTGAGGAGATGAGTTTTAGGTATGAAATTAAACATATGCCCATATGCCTTTTTGGGTACAGGTTTGCCTACTTCTCTTGTATACAATGTAATTTTGTGATCTCATTAGCTGATTGAATAGCAGAGCCATATTTAGCCTTCTTTTCATAAAGAAATACAGCCAATTGTTTCCCCTATTTTGCAAAATTGACATGAAATTGGAGATGGAACATTCTGTTTGAATCTTGCCTCAGGTCAGGTTCTGCAACCATTTGTACTGCAAGGGGATAATAATGGGTGTCATTTCCCTTTACTTTTGTGTTCATTCTTTTATTGCTTCACCACAGAACATTAAAACGAACTATCGTTATTTACATGAATGCTAAGTAATCTGCAAAAGAAATATAGAAATGGGAACAAGTCCTGATTCAAGGCACCTCCAAAACCAGAGTTCTCAGTACCTCTATGGCTGCAATTGCAGAAGAGCACTTGAAGTCCTCAGGGCTACCCCAACACCTGCATGCACACATGGCAGCACGTTAAATGGCATCCCATCCCCAGGAACTGAGCTAGTGAGTTGGTTCTCCCAGTGACATATATCCAGCAGCCAGGGTGCTGCTGTTTGACATCAGTTGAATTGTACCTTCAGGACAATAGCTGAGGTTGCCAACTTTCTATTCACACAAAACGGAACACCCTTGCCCCACCCCTCCTCCAAGGCCCTGCCCATTCGTCAAGGCCCCAGCCCCACTCACTCAATCGCTCCCGCCTTCTGTTGTTCCCTCTCCCCACCCTCACTCACTCATTTTCTCCAGGCTGCCTCAGTGGGTTGGGGTGTAGAAGAGGGTGAGGGCTCCGGCTGGGGGTGCCGGCTTGGGGATAGGGCCAGGGATGAGGGATTTGGTGTGCAGGAGGAGGCTCCAGGCTGGGGGGTGGAGCCGAGGGGTTCCAAGTATGGGAGGGGGCTCAGGGCTGAGGCAGGGTGTTGGGGTGTGAGAGAGGTTACGGTCTCTGGGCTGGGGGTGCAGGTTCTGGTGTGAGTCCATCAGTGAGGGATTCAGGGTGCAGGACAGGGCTCTGGGCTGGGGCAGAGGGTTGGGGTGCTGGGGTGTGGAGGGTGAAGGCTCCAGCTGGGGGTGTGGGCTCTGGTGTTGGGATGAGGTATTTGGGGTGCAGGAGGGTGCTCCGCACTGTGGCTGAGGGGTTTGGAGTATGTGAGGAGGCTCCAGGCTGGAGCAGGGTTGTTGGGATGTGAGGGGCAGTGAGGACTCCAGCTGGGAGTGCAGGCTCTTGGGTGGGCCTGGGCATGAGGGGTTTGGAGTGTAGGACGGAGCTCCTGGTTTTGGGGGGGCTCAGGGCAGGGGCTTGGGGTGCAGGCTTACCTTGGGCCGCTCCCAGTCAGTGGGGCAGCAGGGCTAAGGCAGGCTCCCTGCCTGTTCTGGCTCCACGCTGTGCCCCAGAAGCAGTCCGCAAGTCCGGTTCCTAGGCAGGAGGAACTTTGTGCACTGCTCTCACCCACAGGCACTATCCTCTCACCTCCCATTGACCGCAGTTCCTGGCCAATGGAAGTGCAGAGCCAGTGCTGGGGGCGGGGGCAGTGCGTGGAGCCCTGTGGGCCCACCTTCCCTTCCCCTCCCCCCACCTAGGAGCCAGACCTGCTGGGTGCTTCTGGGGCCAGGACAGGTAGGGACTAACCTACCTACTTTTAATGGCCCGGTTGGCAGTACTGACCGGAGCTGCCAGGATCCCTTTTCGATCGGGCGTTCCGGATGAAAACCAGACACCTGGCAACCCTACAATGGCCACAGTCAGAAAACACAGTCAGCCAAGAAGAGACTGAGACAATTAGGTACCAAGAACACCCTAGCCTCTACACTCACCAAATGACAATCGGGATGAGGAGAGAAACATCTCACATCAATTATTTTTCTTCTGTGCAGTAGGAATAAGACCCTGGCCTGCTCTTTCACCCCACAGAAAAGACAGTCTCCCCTCAGTGCTGCAATTCCCAAGGTGCAAGAGAAGGAGTAAGAAGACAAAATGTCAAAAAATGGGGTCCATTTACTATGTATAACCAAAAAACTATTGTTTGGTCCTTGGAGACCTGTCTCCCCTTCAGCCCTGGGAGTTTCTCTGGCCAGTGGCTCTGCCTTCCTCCTGACCGGAATCTTTGCTTCAAGTCTATCAGCAAGCAGCTCTGTTTATGGTTTGCACAGGCCAACATTTTCATAAGTGTCTATGGTTTTGGCTGCCCAGATTGAGAGATTCCTTAATTTTCAGTCAGACTTCCGACCAAAAGTCCATGGGAATTGGGGGTGCTCAGCAGCTTTGAAACACAGACCCCTATGTGTGTTAAGTTGGATACACACAAACTGAGGGATTTAAAATTAGTGGACACTTGACATTTTTTATTTTAGTCTCTATGTCTGTCAAGCAGTTAGAGAAGAATCTCCCCTTATACCTGCTGGGACATCAGGGAGGTACTGACCCCTTACGTCATCCCCCTGAAGTCCAATGGGTGTGATAGGACCTCTGAGGGGCTACGTGGGAGCAGAGGTCAGGTTTGGATGAACTCCCTGCACTAGGCCAAGCAGCTCCACAATTTTCAGATGAACAGCCTCTCCCCTGTCAAACTGCCACACTAGGTCTGATAGATCTTACGACTGTTGGGCCCAATGCTAAAATGAGCTAGATCAGTGGTTCTTGGCTTTTTTCTTTATGAGCCTCACCCCACCCACACTATAAAAGCTCCACAGCACAGCTGTGTCACAACAACTGTTTTTCTCCATATAAAAGCCAGGGCTGGTGTTGGGGGTGGCAAGAAAGGCAACTGGGGGGGCACCACAGGGGGCACCGTGAAGCTAAGTTGCTTAGGTTTTAGCTTTAGCCCCAGGTGGTGGGACTCAGGGCCCCAGGCTTCTGTCCCACATGGCAGCACTTTGGCTTTCTGGATCCTAGCAAGTCCAATGCCAACCATGGTTGGCAACACCCCTGAACCTGCTCACAGACCTTCAAGGGGCCCCAGACTCCTGGTTGAGAACCACGGAGCTAGATGAAGGTAAGTGGTTACCACATCTCTCACTGTGATATAACCATGGGTGAGAATCTGGCCCCAAGGGCAGATCCTGTGTTCCTTGTACAGGCTGGGAGTTTCAAAGTACCTAGGTGACTTAGGAGCACAAGTCTAATTAACTAGAGATGGTTGGAAAATGGACTTTTTTCCTCCCCCATGAAAAATTAAGTGAATTTTTCTCAAAATGTCCTGGGGACAATTTAGACTTTTCCTTGAAAAATTGAAATCCAAACCCAGAAAAAGTTTCAGTTTTTGGTAAAAATTTATTTTTCTTAGCAAAAAAAATGCAAGGAAAGCAGATACTTTCAGCAAAAAATTTTATTTAGCCTAAAATCAAATTTTCTGTCAAAAGTTTTGCACTGGAAATTCTTTTGATCAGCCCTGCCATTGTCTTACATTGGAAGCCGGACTGGTAAGTCACTTTTGCTTCAGAAAATCCTACCCTATGGCAAAACTCCCAGGAAAGCCAATGGGAACATTTTATGGGTAAGGACAATGAGATCAGGCAACTTTTGTCTGAACTCTAATTTCTAATGGCTTTGAAGATACACACAACAAAAGAGACTGCTCTGAGAGCTCTCCACAAATTTAGGTTTATACATTCTGTCAAATAGAATTAGACCTTCAACTATCATTTAATGCCCTAGAGACTGTCTAATTGTAATCTTCCTTATGCCACTAGTATAATAGGACAGCATACACTTTATGAATGATGTAGGCAAATAGGAGAGTCCAGAGGAGAGCAACAAACATGATAAAAGATTTAGAAAACCTGATCCATGAGGAAAAATTTAAAAAACCAAACACTGGGCATGTTTAGTTTTGAAAAAGAAGATGTGGGAGAGGGAAAAGGGTGGAAAGAGAGGGGCGGGAGACCTGATAAGTTTCCAAATATGTTAAGGAATGTTATAAAAAGGTCTGAACAATTGTTCTCCATGTCTACTGAAAGTAGGATAAGTAGTAATGGATTTAGTATGCACCAAGGGGAATTTTGGTTAGAACTTTCTGACTGCAAGATTAATGAAGCACTGGAATAGGCTTCTCAGGAAGGTCCTGGAATCCTCATCATTGGAGGTTTGTCCAACCTGTTCTTAAAAACACCTGTCAGGGATGGTCTAGGTTTACTTGTTCCTGTCTCAACACTGGGGGATGGACCTGATGTTTCAAGGTCCCTTCCAGCCCCACATTTTATGATTCTATAATTCTGTCACAGAACATTAAATCTGAAACCTTCAGAAAACCCTAAATTGTAATATCCCATCTCAAAATCCTGCTGTTCTGCAGAATTTGTCAAAGCACAGGGAACAACAAAAGTTATTTCACTTTGAGTACTTGACAAGAGATGATGCCATTCACTTTTACTTGAATTTTTGACCAGTGGGAGTGCAGGGGTTAGAAAAATGGAAGCTGATAAGGCATTAATCTAGAACATCGATGCTAGGCCAAATCCTACATGCCAGCTATGGGCAGAAAAGGCCCTGAATGCAGGGTAAACAGGGTGTAGGAGGGCAGAGAGGCTGGTCAATCAGCAGCTACACAGTTAGTCCTGGGCTACACTAGCGGGGGTGGAGGGTTTTGAACTGAGGTATGCAACTTCAGCTATGCTATTTATGTAGCTGAAGTGAAGTCCCGTAGTTCGGCTTACCTGGCCGTCCCCACGGTGGCAGGACAACTGCGGCAGCTTCCCCGTTAACTCCACTTACTCCTCTTGCGGAGCTGGAGTTCCAAAGTCAACGGGAGCACTTTCGGGGATCGATTTATCGCGTCTAGGCGAGATGCGATAAATCGATCCCCGATACATCGAACACTACCCATCGGAGGGGCGGGTAGTATAGACGTACCTTTAGACTAGTACTAGTTATCTCTGTCCTCCACAAAGAACAATGGGAGTACAGCAGCCATCATGGCTGAGGGAAGAGGGAGAATGGCTGTGGATCTCTCCCTAGGGAAAAGCCCGTTTACTCAGACTGTGGTCTAGGACAAGGTATTGGTTTTATGAGCATAATCTAACTATAGGAAAGATGGGGTAGGGGGAAATGAACTCTATAGCTTTTGCCCAAAGCGTCACTAAAAGCAAAACCTTGGAAACAATGGCTGGGAAAATTATAGTGAAATGCAAACAGGGTGCTCACAAGAACAAACATTCTTTCACTTGAGATAGCACAAGACATGTACAGACCAGACAAAAAAGATACACCAATATGCCATTCCATGCCTCACTTTCCTCTCCACTCTGGAGCGTTCTTTGGGATTTGGGTCAGTGTCTTTCCGGAGTTCCAGATCCCCTCTCCAGGACTCCACTCCTTCAAGACAGGCTTCTCCTCTTAAACACAGAGCCGCCTGACCTGGAGGAATGAAATTCCAGAGTGGAAACTTGGATTCCAGCAAGGACACTGACCCACACCCTGAATAATACCCCAGGATGGGGAGGGAAGTGAGGGAGAGAATAGCATATAGGTATTTTATTGTTTTGGCTGGATATGTGTACTTCTTTTGCTATCCAAAGGAAAGAGCAATTGGTTTTGGAATCTTTGCACAGTCTGTGTGTTACGTGCTTTCATTTCTCTCGTGTCCCCAAAGGGGTAAACTGTAAGCCCGAGTGCCCTCAAAGTTGGGGCTCTGGGAAGGGTGTGCTTAAGCTACTGGGCCTAAGCTCAGCTCTCAGAATGAAGTGCTGTACGGAGGATCTGCATCCCAGGAGCGTGCTTAGAGACCCAAAGCCAGAGGCAGTGCCTGGGCTCTGCTCAGACACAGAAAGCTTAAAAGCACAACAGCTCAGTGTGTGGGCCCAAAACAGCAGCTTGCTGTGTCTCTGGCAGGAGCAGCTTTACCAGGGGCAGTGACAGTAAAATCAGCTGACAGAACTCATTGCCACAATTATCACTAAAGTCAAGAACTTATCAGAATTCAAAAAAGGTAATAAGACATTTATATGGACAAAATCCATCACCATCACCACATTAAATGGGGGAGGGGGGAAACTTGGAAGGGATATAAACCCTTCCGCTTCAGGGCATAACTCCACCTCTAATTAACGTGAAGTTAGGAAGCAGTTTCTCTCAAGGATGGATTATTCCATAATTGCCCACTTTGTAGTTTTTTGCAAACGTCTTCTGAGATATCCGATATGAGAACTGTGGAAGACATGATATTGGATTAGATGGGGACCTCAGCTCTGATTAGCTATGGCAATTCCTATCTGCATACGTTTAAGAAAAATGAGAAAAATATACCTGCTAACTTAGGTGCATTGAGTCAATGTCACTTTTATGGCTGTGGGGTTTTCAGCCCTGGCTTCTGTGGGGTCTGCAGGCATGGTATCACAGAAGTCCTGAGATTCAGAAATCAGTCCAAAGGGTCTGAATAAGTACCCCTAAAACTGCTGAGGCTGCAGTGAAAAGCCTGTGATTAGGTATGGATGCTGAGCCAATGACTTCACATGCCTTGACATCAGCCCAACAAGCAACCAGAGATATGAGAGACTGACACGTGGTCATATAAATGCCTTTCACTCTTAATGTATTTAAAGGCACATCAGAAAGCAGAATCAACACAGAGACACTTGAAATATGGCACCTCTTTCTGTGATCCTGTTTCTCAGAAGACCCTTTACAATACACTGATAAACCGCAGATGGAATTTCCTTGGCCCACCAATGAAGTGGCCATTTTAAATGCTCAAGGGACAGCTGAGAGTTAGAGGAAGTTTAATACTTCCCACAAAGCAAAAGAACATTACCCAAAGTGACCTCAACACCAGTTAACTCCAGATGCAGTGGACGGACTAGCCAATCAAACAAGCCCAAACTTGCACATACTCTTTGCAGATCCAGAACAGAAAGCTTAGGAGAAAGAGCTACCCATACTATAGAACATTAATCAGACAGGACCTGATCCAAAGTTAAAAGAAAGACTCCCACTGGCTTGGACTATGGGCCTGATCCAAAGGTCACCAGAGTCAATGGGAGTCTTTCCATTGACTTTGATGGGCTTTGGATTGGGCCTGCAGATATCATGAGCATTCTGAAAAGTACGATGGCTCAGCATTGAACTCTTCGGCTATCAGGAGTTAAGTCATGCCAGGCATCACTTGAAAGATGGTTTTATTCAGGTTTAGCACACCACGTGAAATTGATGTTATAAGATATTAATGATCTCTGTCTACACAAAACATGGGCAAACAAATGGTTGTCGTGAATCTGCCAGAATTATTTATAGAGAAACTCAGTTAGAAGAACTCCTTAATTTTTAAAATAAAACCTGGCAATTGAGTGGTTCTCAACTATACTCATCAGTTTGCTTCAGTGAATTACAGTATGTGTTCTCAATTTGGGGGTCACAAACACGTGTCAGGAGGTTCCAATCATCCTTCTCTTCCCATATTTCTAAATTAGAGAGTTGATCCACCTTGACCCCTGAGCAGAGTCCCTGTATAGAAAGGACCACTGAATCATTGTACTGTCATATCAGCAATGCCATAGCAACTGGACAGCCTCGGCGTAATTCTTCCTTAACGGGGAAAAAAAAGGGGTGTGGGGGGAAAACAATCAGGTACATTGGATGCAACATATGGGTTAGAAGGATTGTTTTTCTTAGTTTTTAAAATCATAGTAAAAAAAAATGGCCTTTTAAAAAATTTCAGTTAAGAGTGCTTATGTTTAGACCTAAGCAATCTCCTGGGCTAACACGTAAAATGAAGAGATAGAAAACGACTAACGTTGTTTATTTTCTCTGTCCAAATTGAGTAAAATGAAAAGAAAAAACCCAAATGGGGGAACGTAAATGCTGAATTGAAAAAAAAAAAATTTAAAGGGAAACATCTTAAAAATCATTTCTGCCTGATTTTTAAGCTTTAGTTATAATCAACAACTAAAATTGGTATAACTGAAGATAATTAAAATAGTTTTTCCTCTGACTTGATTTAAAATTGACACTGTCCCGTTAATAACCTAAGGTATTAGTAGCATAGATAAGGGCATATTTAACATGTGACTGTAATCTGAGAGTCTCTCATTTTTAAAAACATAATATACATATTAGGAAGGATTTATTAAGCCATTGTTTCTTGTTTTATTCTGCATTCAAACTGTCTAGTGAACAGACAATTTTGCTCTTGATCTAATCCTGATAGTTGCATTTTGCATCCCCCCTTCCTTTTTAATACAGTGAGTCCCGAATCCTGCAACCTATTCTATTCAGGCAGACCCCTGTGCCCACGCAGAGCCCTAGTGAAGCCTTGACTCTGAGAATCCTGATCTAACCAACAGACAACACTGCTTCCTCTTCAATACATTTTGAATGGAAGGCTAGCAAACATTCTAATGAAAACATGTATAAAATAATCAGATATCACAGTAGCCTGGCTCTTTGGACTAAACAAACACACTTTCTTTCCAACAATGACTGGATTTGGAAACCTGAATACCCACTCTTTTACACTACTTAGATTGCAAGCTCTTTGGGGCAACTCTCTGTTTGTACCTCACCTAGCACAGGAGGATCCTGGTCCATGACTGGTGTCCGCAGCTGCTACCACAACACAAATAATAACTAACTGGTTAAAATCACGTGTGTAGTGTAACTGCCTTTTTGTGTTGTACAAACACAGTTCACATCGTTTACCAAACCATTGCCTTGAAAAACAGCACAATACTAAGTCAACGCCTATGCTGCTATCCAAAATGTGCTTGCAGTACTGCTAAAAATAGCAATGCAGATGCAGTAGCCCAGGTTTAGCAAGGGCTGGACAAACATGCCAGAATCCAGGGTATATACTTGCATTCCTAGCCCCTGTTGGAGCCAGTGACCCCGTGACTGCACTGCTATTTTTAACTCTGTTAGCATGGGCATTGCTACCTGAGCTGCAATCATTCCTTGGATTGCAGTGGAGTCCAACCGCATGTTTTAACAAGTTAACTTCTGCACATGGACATACTCATAACTTCAGTTAAACTGAATGAAAAATTACTTACTTTCATCATTAGAAACATTCCCGAGAGAGGTGTGACTGGAATACCGTTTGTTTTCACTTTCATTGAGACATCTTTCAATCCAGCTCTCTGCAAAATAACAAAATTGTTTTTTTGCCTTGTGTGTTAATACAAATCTTTTGAATGATCTGAAGTCTACAATACAATTGGGGCTGCCAACTTTCTGGCTGCAGAAAACTGAATACCCTTAGCCCACCCCCTGCCCAGCCCCTTCTCCAAGACCCTGCCTCTGCTCACTCCATCCCCCCTTCCTTTGTTGTGCGGGCTCTGGGGTGGGGCCAGGGTTGACAGGTTTGGGGTACAGGAGGGGGCACTAGGCTACAGTGTGGAGCTGAGAGGTTCAGAGTGTGGGAGGGGGATCTGGGCTGGGGCAGGTGGTTGGGGGTGTGTGGGGCTGGGGATGTGGGGTTTGGGATGGAAGAGGGGGCTCAGGGCTGGTACAGGGAGTTGGGGTGCAGGAGGGGACTCAGGGCTGGGGCAGATGTGTAAGAGGGAGCTGGGAGTGCAGGGTGAGCTCTGGACAGTGCTTACCTGAGACACCTCCCAGAAGCAGTGACATGTCCTTTGACTCCTAAGCACAGGGGCAACCAAGGAGGCTCCATGCGGGGCACCATCACCCAACTCCAATTGGTCATAGTTCCCGCTAGTGGGAGCTGTAGAGCTAGTTCTTGGGGTGGGGAGGGGAGGCAGCGTTCGCACAGCCTCCCTGACCACCCCTGCACTTAGGGGTGCAGGGACCTGTCATCGCTTCTGTGAGCCGTGCGGAGCCAGGGCAGGCAGAGAGCCTGCCTTAGCCCTGCTGTGCTGTCAACCAGACTTTCAGTGGCCCCGGGCATTCAAGTCAAAAACTGGACATCTGGCAACCCTAAATATAATCTGCTCTTCTTCAATGCTTAGCTAGACAAGCAGCCGTAGTGATCGTTTGAAATTTGGTCCATTCCTGTGCAACCGTGAAGGCTTGACAGCCTGAGAGTCCAACATCGGAACAGACTTCATAAACCCTTGTAATAGGGTGTCTCCCCCACAGAATCTGACCTGTACCTCTTTGTGGTGGAGGAGGTAACATCTGAAGTACGGATTGCTCGTTGGAGCTATGCCATCAGCGATGAAGGCTTATCCGAAATATCACCTTGGGCATTATGCAAGGTGGACAGATCCAATGTGAGCCCTGAAAATGAGGGCTAACACAGGAGGTGAAGACGCAGGGCAATAGCTGCACCTAGCTACCCGAGGCAAAGGAAGTCGTTTACAAAGACTCAGTGGCTCAGGATGCACAGCATGAAGCCATTACTGGCAGACCAGGAAAAGGGTCGTGTTACTGCACTTCCATCTCATCCCAGTAGGACGAGGTATTTCCCCGGATAATCATTCGCTCTTCTAAATACAGTACAGCACCACACTTTTTGCTAGAAGCCTTTCTCCTGGATTTCACTCAAAATCTTTTGGACATGCCTTTCTCAAAACTAGTATTAATGGTCATGTATATAGGCAGGAAAAGGCAAAGATTGGTGGAACTGACCATGGCCATAGGTGGGATAGGAAGAGGGGGAACCAAAGGCTGCAAAAGTGTCCTCATACTTGCAGCAGGAAGCAACCCAGCTAAGAAAAGCCTAATAGTAAGTGAAGATAGTTAGACCCTAGTATATAGCAGATACCCAGGGCCAAGAGTATTGATAGGGATCTGGATGACCACACACCCACTTCACACCACACAGCCTACATGAGAGACCTAAAACACTAGTTCCAGGGTGCAGTGATGGGCTGGCTGAGGTGGGAGAGATTTATCATCCTGGTGGGTAAATATGAGTGCACTGGCATTGTGTGGGCAGCTCACTGCATTGCTAACATGTATCCTGTGGTTTTGGAGAATTAATTTGAGGGTATACTTTAAAGTTTTAAAAACAAGACATGTACAACTTTATTCAAATTTAGTTCTTAACCCAAGACATAAGCACTCATGGCCAGACAACAACCGCAAGAGCAGCCTCATGCATCCAGGTGCACACACACACACTCACGCAACAGGGGTCCATACAGAAGTACTTAAGAAAGATGAGGTGAAGCAGCAAAACACACATTTGCCAGGACAAACTGGTTAGCCCCTGGACTACAGGCTGTAGCAGCTTAACGTTGCAGCCTCCCTATATCTCTATCCCATGTGCGTTCCTGAAAGGAATAATGTTGTAATGCAGCCTTCATTCCCTTAATTATGCCACATCTGCATGCACCACATCCCCTTTCTCAACTGTTTGCAGGTTCTGTGCACAGAGGCAACACATTCACCATTAGATTGCAAAGCACCCAAGAAGCATCAGAACGGTAATTCTCTCATTCCTAGAATGTACTCCCTTTGCAGATGAGGATCAAGGATTTTCCACACTTTTTCAGGAAGGCAGCTAACGCGAACAAACACTGCAGCAACATGTAGCTATTGTTTCTGATATGTTTATACCCTATCAGGAAAACTGTCCCTCTTCCTCTCACATCCAGAACGGCCAGACATAAGACCACCCTGAGCTCAGTGACTTAAAACCTTACAGTAAAATCTTGATAATTAATCTATACTTTACCCAATCAGAAACCACAAGTCTGCATGGATATCTGATTGCCTGGCTTTCACGGAAGAAAAGATCTGGTTCACGTTTTGCTTCAGGTAGATCCAGTACACAAAGGGCCATATACCACCTTATCTCTGCCCCATGTTCCTGCCATACGCTGAAATTGAGCCAGTGGAGCTGCCAATTCCTCCTGCTCCTTCAGTGCAGTGGGGCAGAGGGACAGGCTCTCAGCAGTGAAGAGTAACCAGGCACTCAGGGTTACCGCAGAGTGAGTCTGAGAGGCCTATGAGCAGTGGTGAAAGTAAGGCGGTACAGCAAACCGGTAAAAAGTGGCCACCTGTACCGGCCCCTACAGCCTTACTTTAAAGCGCTGCCGTGTCTTTAAAGAACTCTCCTTGGGGACCCAGCAGGACCGCCAATGGGGACAGCGCAAAAAAAAGCAGCAACGTTAAAGTGCTGCCATAGCAAAAGGACCCTGCTTAAAGCACTACCGTGACAGCGCTTTAATATCCCAGCCCATTTTGCCCCCTTCCCTGGGCTGCCAATGAGGTGAGGGCAAAAGGAGCAGCTACCCTGGGGCTAGAGCCCCAGGTGGCGCGAGCAGGCTGGCAGAGGGACGCTGACCCCCAACCCAAGCCCTGCCCCTTCCGCCTGAGGCTCTGCCTCTTCCTGAGGGGAGAGGAGGAGAAGCGGCCCCCGTACCAATAAGAGGGAAATTTTACTTTTATTCCTGCCTATGAGAAAGGCTGCCTCACTTCTTTGGTGTGAGCTGTTCAGAGAGCAGCCTTTGCTGCTTATATGCACCTGATGGCACTAAGCTCAGCTGCTGGGAGTAAAAGCAAACATAGGTGCCCCCACCTCTGAGCAGATAGACTGCTCCCCTGCTCTTCATCCTTCTAAGGAGAAATGTGGGAGTCATCCTAGCAACAGGGAGCTGGCAACATCCATCTGTATTTATCTTCAGTGCCTGGGCCTGGGGCTGGACCTGGAGGCAAAGTTCTTCAAGGTTTTATTTGGTGGTATTTTTCTTGTCAATGTCTTTACACATACTGAACCCACTGTCTTCAATTAATACCACAACTTATATAGACCCTTTCATTTAGAAGGCTGACAAAGTATGTTACAAACTATTGTATGCACAGTCCCCCCACCTCTTAATGCGATCACCTGCGGGATGAGACACTGCTGCTGTTTAACAATGTACTGCAACACTAAACAATTTAGCGGTGAATCCCACACGACACTCTCTGCAGCACCCTGGGTATTCCCCTGTGGTCTCATATTCAAGTATCTATCAAACCTCTTCCAGTATGCAAAATTACTTGACCTGCCAATCAGCAAAGAACAGAGGAAACTAATCCTGAGTCTCAAGGTTCAGGGGATTACTGGCAAATTTACCAAATTACAGAACCTGGCTGAAAAAAATCTGCTTCTTTAAATGATGCGACTGGGATGATGAGTTGAGTGATGGAAATCTGGCTATCACCGCCAGTGCTCATTGGTGCAGTCAATCATTCAGCCAGGCATTTCCTGTGCACCTCGATCAAGATTTCCAAAATTGGGTCCTGAAAGTTAGGCTCCTAAAACCATATTTATCACCTGTAATAAATGAGCTTTACAGAAGTGCTGAGCACCCACCAGTTCTCTCTGAAGTTGCAACAGGGATTTTCTGTATTTTTGCTTGAAATCAACAGGACTGTGCCCATGTGGATCTAATTGTGGCATCAGGGCACAGATTTGCAGATGAAGGCAGAATATGTATTAGATTGTAATGTAGAGCCCACCTGCCCAAAATTAACTGTGGAGGAAACTATTTTTAACTGTTTTATTTTTTAAAAAAGTTTTTACAAAACCTGACATCCAACACTAATAAGAATATTTTCATGCATTTCTTAAAAGCACAAACATGTTTTTGCAGAAATTTAAATATTGCCATCAGAGACTTGCAGGTCCCAAATATGGCAGCAGTGCACTAATGAAAATAATATTTTTTTACAAAAAAAAAAAAAGCAGAGAGAGAGAAACTGACTAGAAATAAAAGTGAAGTTCACTGCTCTAGTTTAGATTCCCACCTGAGTAAAAAAAACAAACTAACTAAAAAGTGAAAAAGAAGTTTGATTTTTAATTTTTTTCAGATCTTAATGAGGCCATGATGACCCTACAAAAACAACCATATAGGCAGACTCCTGAACGTGCACAGACCCCTACAAACTCCAGCAGGGCTCTAGGCAGGCCCTGGGTCTCACTGTATGGTTGTCTTTGCACGATTGAGGTCTAAGTATTGTTCTGAGACCTTGGGGTCTACCTATTGGTTGGTTAGCATAGCCAGGCACAGTCCCCACAATAACAATGCAAGCATGAGCTCCATGAAACAACAAAAGCACATCTATTTATTGCAGGAATAGAGTACAAAGGCAGCTCCCCTCCTGCTGCTAAGGCAGTTCCACTTTTTCCCTTCCACAGGGAGCATACACACCCATCCTCCTCTAAACTTCCCAAGGCAGAAGTCCTTCCCACATGGGAGGAGTCAGACCTTTTATGGGCTGTCTGTGGGTGTGCCTAGTAATATTTAATACATTCACCCCATGGGAACTCCATATAGTAACGCAATACAGTAACTCTGTTACACTATTAGTAAAGAACACAGGTAAAGATTTTTTTAAATATAGTTTGTGAGATAGACAGTGCCTCTTTAAATAATAAATAAATATATATCAGGGACAAAAACTGAACTGTCAACCAACCTGTCATTTTACAGGCTGCATTTTGCAAGCTTTGGTATATTTTTTTATATGTAAGTGAAGACAAGCACATTATAAATATTGCACTATTTCTGTATGACCAAAAGAAGCAGATTCTTGGAACCAAGGTAATTTTTCATTCTTGATTTTCTTGCTAACTGACTTGAGAACAGGACAATTAACTTCAGAATACTTTCATAAAGACAGTTTGAAGTAATAAGCATTTCCTGGACTAAATGAAATTTGTCAAGATGTTTATCATAAAGAATGAACCTGAAAACACCAGTGTGTTTATTAGCCCAAAATATTTTTATGATTATATCTAATGAAAACACATTATTTCTATATGGACATTTTTAATGTTCTAAGTTAAACTCAAATGAAAGGAAAGAACCTACAAAAAAATAAAATGGGGGTTCCACACCACTGACAGGTCAGTTTTTAACACCATTTTAAAAAGGTCTTATGAATCTACTTCCCACTTTCTCCTTTTTTGCCCCAGTCCTGCAAAAACTTGGGAATCCGTTTAACTTGGGCATGCACATAGTTTTGTTGAATTCAGTGGGACACCACGTATATTTAACAATGAGAGTATTCATATGTTTAAAGTTAAATGGTGCCTAAGTCTTTGCAGGGCTCGGGCCTTTATTTGCCTTCTTAACTCTTACTTATTTGCCTTACTTACTTACTTATTTGCCTCTTACTTACTTATTTGCCTTCTTAACTCTTACTTATTCCCACCCATTTCCTTACCTAAAAGTCACTCTTTCTCTCTAGAACAAGTAGTATGCTTATGCTTAAATAAATGTGTTAGTCTCTAAGGTGCCACAAATACTCCTGTTCTTTTTGCAGATACAAACTAACACGGCTGCTACTCTGAACCTGTTAGTATGTTTTTGTTTACACTGTGTTTCAAAACTGAACTGGGAAAGAGGGGTGGGATTCCCCAAAGGAAACACAAATATATGTAGGCTTGGAAAGATTAGATTTTTATTGCTAAATGTTGGTAACCGTTGATTTCACTGTACATACACAAACCAATGAAAAAACATGTCCATCGATAATCATCAAAACTACAGACAAAGTAAGAAAAATGCTGCTTAAGAATTTATTGTGGTTTCAGTTAAAGATATTTACTTTGTATCTTTTGACATGCTGCTAACTGTCCTGTCCCCCATCCCCATCCCACCCCCATTGTCTGACAACCCTCATACTTTAAATTTTCACAAATGCAGGAAATCTATAACAATTTTTTAAATGCTTAAAACTCATAATTTTGTGTGACTGTGAAAATTTAAATAGATAAAAATTGGAGGAAGAGGGGCAAGGAATGCCTAAAAACAAACACTGATATCTGTTGAAATTCTAAAAATATGAAAATCTAATTCTGCCAAGCCCAAATATATGACAATTGTTCTGAGGACAAGAGCCTTGATGATCTGTAGGGAAAGAGGGAAGTTAGTCAAAAGCTTTTGTTTTTTAAAATTCTCTCTCACAGAAGATTGACAGCATAATTTTCTTTCCTTGTTTTTTCTCTTCTCTGTCATGTAAATGTTGGCGTTTTTCTGCTTCAGCTGATAGGATTGAGACACTGAAGTGACAGAGGATGTTGCGAAGGCCAAAAATATAACAGGGTTCAAAAAAAATTAGATAAGTTCATGGAGAATAGGTCCATCAATGGCTATTAGCCAAGACGATCAGGAATGCAACCCCATGCTCTGGGCATTCCTAAACCTCTGACTGCCAGATGCTGAGAGTGGACACCAGGGGATGGATCACTTGATGATTACCTGTTCTGCTTATTCCCTCTGAAGCACCAGGCATATTTACCACTGTCGGAAGACAGAATACTGTGCTAACTGGACCATTGGTCTGACCCAGTATGGCCATTCTTATGTTCTTATATGTATTGCTGGCAAACAGCTTGAAAAAAATCTCAGTACAAGAGCTAATTGGAGCTAAGAGATTACAGTAACCAATAAGACTTTGTAAATTTGCATATTCAAAGACTAGCTATTGAGATCGAGATATACAGTGTTTATGTAAATACCTACATTTTGACTGCCTAATGATGACTGTTAGCCAGAGTACATTGTATTTGATGTTATACATGTGAATAATTGTACTGAAGAGGAATTCATAGAGTCATAGATTTAAAGCCAAGAGAGTCAATTATGAGTATCTAATCTGGCCTTTATTTTGTCTCAACCAATCACAAAGCAGGGATTTTCCACCAATTATGCAATATTCTGCAATCTAAATGTGGTTGTATGATTGGCATAATCATTTGATGGTTATTTCTCAGTATCCATAATGCCAATGTGCAAATCTCTCTACTCTATAAACCTTCTGGTGTGATTGCGTCCTGAACTCAGAATGTTCAAGTGATTTGACAACAATAAATAGGACCATTTACTTCAGCTTTGCACTGGGATCAGGATTCATCCTATATGGATTGCTTCAATTTACCAATTGCTGAGTCACTTCTGAAGTGGGATATGGCTGCTGTTAGAACTAGAAATGGACCAAAGAAAAACTTTTGATTAAATCACCCATAAACTCCGATGCTTTGGCAATTGAACCTGAATGCTATGCACTCCTCGTTTTTGTTTATCGCTTTACTTATAACCTTCCAACAATACTACAAAGCAGATTTAAAATTGCGTGCAAAACAATTGAATTAGAGGGGAAGTTACATCTACAGAATGTGAATATTGAAAGCAGACACTGGCCTGCACACCATTAAACTTGCAAAGCATACTATGAGATATTTAATATCCAGATGGAGTCAAGGAGACTTCATTTTACATTTTACCTGAGAGGTGGCAGTTCCTACAACACACTGAACCTTACTGCCATGCTATGGTATTGGTTCAGCATCTTCAGAGGGAAGAGTTCCATCTACCACATCAGTCACTGCCACCCCTTTCTGCAGCCAATCGCAATGTTGACCCAGCCAGCCATGATTAGCTATTCTTGTGACATCTCTAGCCAAGAGGGTATGGCTTGGGACAACAAATATGGTGGATATAAGGAGGGATTGGATAGCTCAGGGGACTGCCCATAGGATATGGAATCTTCCATCTCTAGTTCTTCAGATTAAATGCAGTCCTCCATTATACTAACCAAATATCGTTACTAGAGAAAGGTTGTAATGCCCTACGTGAACTGACTTGTGATCTTACACCTGTTCCTACTGGGTAAGTGTTCACATCAGGAAAATCATGGCTCTAGTAGGCACCCGTGGTGGCAGTCTCTGGAGAAAGGCTGCTGACTGGAGTGGCTTATGGAGACTGAACTCTTTTCTCATCTCTAGAGGTGGTCTCTTTAGCCTAAAGCACATTGATATGAAAGACCCTTGCATTTTTGCTGTCCATGTGGGTGGAAAGAGAACTTCAGCCTCCATAACTATTAATCAGGGAAGGTTCGTGAGCACTAAATTTGTGTTGACCATTACATAGTCTGTGCTTGTACAGTGATTATCACAATGGTGCAACAATCCTGATATGGGGGCTTTGCATGCTACTGCAATGCAAATAAGTAATAACGATAGTAAAAGGAAAAACAATAGTACATCTTAGGCTAATATTTCTTTGAGGAAAAAGAAGTCCACACATTACAACATTGTCATGGCTTAAATCAGTCAACCATGCTAACACAGAGGACAAGACAGAACTTTTAAACTCCCAAGCTGTATTCTCCTTAACAGGACAAAACACTGTTGGCCATTGGTATCTGCAGGACAGACACAGCAGAGTATATGCAGCAAATCATTACAGACCTAATCCAGCACCCACTGAAGTCAAAGGATAAACTCTCATTGACTTCAGTGAGCATAGGAGCAGGGCTTAACAGCTATCAATCGAAACACAAAAGTTCACATGATAGGATCTAATTGTTGAACATAACATTATTGCAATAGGGACCTGAGTAAAACCCACTGAAGCCTGTAGGGTCTTTCTATTGCTTTCAGCAGGCTTCGGATCGGACACTAAATCCATAAAGCACTACCTGTATAAAAATAAAACTTTTCTGGTGGCTCCATTTTCTCTAGGAGCTAAGCCTTCAGTGTCTTTCTTATTTGTCTATTTATGAATACTACTGGTGGTGAAGAAAGCCGTCTAGCAGGGACCAGAATGTAACCAGTCCATAGTTATTTCCTGAGTCTGCAAACAGATGAAACAATGGAGCAAACTCATCCCTGGCATCACTCCCCTGACTTTAACAGTTACCTCTGGATTGAATTTGACCCAATAGTTCAAAGGGATTTGTCTAGTTTACCACAAGGAGTGTCAACTGCATAGCGTAATGGCAACAGTTTTAAATTGAAAACATTTAACTACTTCAGTGCTAATCATTTGAGCATTAACATCTAGCTGTGCTTATCCACTATGGTTGAGTAGCATGGAAATTAGCATGAAAAGATCTAGCTGGTCACTTTAACCACATTCTGGGGCCCTGATAGAGTTGTTCCCTAGTGTGTATTCTCTAGGGCTTTGTGTAGTCTAGTTTTAAATGTTCCATTCCCTCCCTGGAGATGGTTATTATTCACTCTAACAGACTCTTCCCTACTAGGAAGTATATTTCCAGCCTATTGTTTCTTTTTCTTAAATTCATCCCATTACTCCTGGCTATTATACCAAGGCTTGGAGTGAGCACTCCGGAAAGAAATGGGGAAAGACAAAAGGGAAGAGGGACAGCATCTATGAGAGGAAGGGTGAAGGAACTAGCAGCCCACAGAAGAAGGTGGTGGGGAGAGTGTTGAGGGAAGAGCAAACTAGGATGAAAGCTTTGTAACAAGGCCATGAGTCAAACACCACCGAAATATTCTCCCCCCAGTTCAGCCCTTGCTGCCAATAATACAGAGAACTAGTCCAGCAGACTTGGAACTAGCTCCCTACTAGTGTGCACTACAGGTGATTATGAAGCAGCAAGTCATGGACAGGCTTATAGACAGAGCTAGCTATATATACATTACTGGCTTTGGCTAGAAACCCACTCATGTCTTGCTCCTTCCTTGTCTCCTGTAACAAACACTGTTTAGTTGCTAGTTGCATACACCAAGTGTCTCCGTCGCCTGAGAAGCACACTGTATTATGCACTGTTGGAAGTGTCCTAGGGTTGACTACAGCAGAGCACTGGAAGCTTTTGAAGGAACCCCTGTCTTTTAAAGGGAAATAAAACATGATCACTCTGAAAACTTCAGCAAAACACTGAAATGTATTCCCTAGTCTCTGATGTGGGACTGGGTTACAAACAATTATACTCCTGGTACATGGCAGGGGTCAGTCACCACCAATTCTAGTACCTGGTGTTACATCTTTTTTTAAACAGTTAAACAAACAAATGCAACTAATATACTATCAACCCAAACCAACCAGCAAAAACTAATATGGACAGAAAACACGGAAAGACGTTTAGGCTGTAGCTTAGAGTAGATAACGTCAACCCCCAGGGCAAATGAAAGGATTCTTCTGCCTTCTCTGGACCATTAGTCAATAATGATTACCTCTCAAGCTCAGTGGCCTTCTGATCACGTGGCCACTTGTTCTCAGAACAGTTCTTGAGGTGGATCTGCTACGTTGAGCCTGGGTTTGCTTTTTTTTGTAATTTCATTGTCATTGACTGCATGTGCATTATGTCAGCCCATCCAGGAGCACTGCTGGTAGCATCTTGGGTGGCCTTAGGAAACTAACTCAAAGTCCTTCTTGGTTTTGTATAGTTGTCTTCTATTCCTCCTGTAGGACAGATCCTCCACATGGCTTATGTCACTTAACCTTGGTGCAGCTGTATAGCCCATTACCTGGGCAAGTTGCCAGACACGGCCTCTTTGAAATCTAACACTCTCTCCCACTCGCAACAGGGATACGTGTCTAGTGTTCTTGTTGTAATAGTTTCTTTATGTTATAGTTTCTTGGCCTATCGTTCTGTTGAAACTACTTCAGGGTTAATTGTCTTTGGTCCAAGAAACACATTAAAGGTCTTTATCCTTCCACCCATAAATTTCTGAACCTCACAATGCTTCTTTAGGTGGTCCTAAACAAGCATTGTGAGGGGTGTTGTGATATTCCAACAATGCCAAGTATAGACCCCGTGAGTCCAGTGGGGCCCTTTTGTTCTGTTTATCCGGTTTTGGTTCTTTGTATTGACTTGTCTGCTAACCCATTTGGTGGTGTATAGTATGGGCTTGCCCTGATGTGCTTGAACTGATACATCTAAGAGAGTTCTGAATTATAGCCCATTATTTGTTGTTAACTCATCTGAAATCCCACAGTGAGCAAACTGTATACCCTGTGCTATTACCTTGTTCCTCCATATGTTGTGCAACAGTTCACTTTTAAAAATTTGGAGAGTATTCCACCCAAGAGGGCATATTTCATTTTTAAAAGATTGGCCCAAACCTTGGACCAAGGACATTCAGGAATCTTATGTGGTTGCAATGGTTCATTCGTATTCTGATTCCTTTATTTCACTACAGATCTTATTTTCCATAGCAGCATTCATGCCTAGTAAGACAGGAACATCTCAAACTCTGTCCTTACCCTCTTCAGGAACCACATGGTAATTTATGTTTGGTATATCTGACCTGATGCTGTGTGTGAAATTATGATGACACAGCCATTCTTCAGAATCCCATCATCTGCAACAATTCCATCCCCATATCCTCAGTCAGTTTTTGTGCTCTAGGTGCATTTTCAATTAAGTGTGTGTATTTTAATTAGATGCATTTCAGTTTTTCCTTTGCTTGCTAGCACATATTTTGGGCAGTAGTTTTCACCAGCACTATAAGTATGCACTGTTCTTTGCAATGTCAAGTCCATTTCTCACAGTAGCCTTGCTTTGACCTAGTGATCAGTTATACTAGAAATAAACTGATATCTAATTGATCCATCTGTTAACTATTCAAATTCATCTGACTTAGAGTCATTATATATCTCTGCAACATGATGGCCAATCATCTGCCCAGCACCTGGTTTCTTTTAAAGAATATATGCCTTTTCCAAGGGGTAATTTCACATGCCCCAAAGTATTCTTGAATTTTTTGGATGTCTTCATCTGTCAGTCTGCAGCCACCTTCATGCTCTCATTTTAACGTATTAATAAGATCTCCAGTGGTTCTGAGTCTGCCACACATAGCAGTATGGAAGATTTTACCTTCTCTGATTTCTCTGCAACAACATTTCCTTCCAGGAAGATTTCAAAGTTCACAGTCACTGCCTCATTTTCTGTGCCAGGTTCATTTCCCTGGCCAAAGGATGGCTCCCTCTCTGCACTTTTGTCAAAAATTCAATTTACTTTGAACCCCATGTAATTAATGTGTGACACATCCAAGTGTTCATAAGGAACCGGTCTTTGTTTCTTGGTCCCAGTCCCTGGCAAGGGTTAGAATACACTCACTAGTAGTTTTCTGGGGGAAATCATCATGATAAACCTGGAGCCTCAACCCACTAGTGCATGTGAAGAGACATGAAAGCCCCAAACCATTGATTCAATCCCACGGGAGTACATAGCTAAAGTGAATTGGCTAGATAGAATATCTGTGAGAACAGGTCTACACCAGCTGCCCATGCAATGCTTCCTTCTCTGCAACAGGTGCTGTTAAATCCAACAGCAAGCCAAGTTAACCCAGCACAGTGGTCAGTGCTTAAAGTGGTCTGAAAAAAAAATGTCTCTAATAATCTGGGAGACACAACTTCGGTAAAACTGTGCTTAAAGTGTGCCCCTCAGCGACCTGGTTCAATTCCTTTTTTTTTTTCAGCCAGGTCTATGACCCCTTGTGACCTCTCCCCCTACACACATTTTAAGCACTGAGGTGGTGCATCAGTAAGATAGGCAGGCAAAGAGGACAAAGCAGGAAGACAAGTAATAAGGGGGAAGAAAAAAGAAAACAACAACAATGGGGATGGGGGAGACAATTGAGAAGGAAAGGGAAAGAGGGAGGAAGAGGAAATATGAGGGGGAAAAAAACTGGTAAAAGGAGGTAGCCAAGGAGAAAGGAGGATGGAGGGAGAGAAGATAAAGATGGAGAAGATATCAAACAAACAGAAAAAACAGAGACCAGGAGAAAAGAGAAAAACTATACAAGAGCCAGAGAAATCTGTCCCATCAAAAAGAGAATCTCTTGCCAGACCCATACAGAAACCTTGACTCTCAAAAAAGTCCAGCTGGGCCATCTGGATCAGCAGCAGCAAAATGGAAGGGCCGAAATAATCTGATTTAATACTAAAAAAAAAACCCCAGCAAAACAAAGCAATAGAAATGAAGATATACTAAAGGGTAAAAAGAGAAGAGAAGACTATTTCTTTTAGCATTTAAAAATGCATCCAGAGCACATGTGTTTTACAAAATTAGAAGGGGTAGTAATCAATAATAAATTAAATAATATTAATGAATTAATAATGCACTCTAGGCCATCTTAAAGGTCCCAGCAAAGATCAGTGTTCCACAGTACTATGGACTGTATATATACACACTAAGAGTTCTTGTCGGAAGCTGGGAATGGGCGACAGGGGATGGATCACTTGATGATTACCTGTTCTGTTCATTCCCTCTGAAGCACCTGGCATTGGCCATTATTGGAAGACAGGATACTGGGCCAGATGGACCATTGTTCTGATCCAGTATGGCTGTTCTTATGTTCTTAACCCACAAAGCTTACCAGCCAAATATAGTTCTGAGAGATTTCTCAACAGCTCTACGTTCAGCCCCCAGTACACACAAATTAGAGATTCAAAAACCTAGAGCAAATTCAAATTCCTTCTGCTCCTTCTCCCCTCAGAAGGTAGCACAGATTTCTCAAACTGCAAGGCTGACCTCCTGGAGAAGGTTCCACTCCCCACCATGTGCAAGCAAGCCCAGGGAACAGGAGAAAAGAAAAGGGTTAAGACGAGAATCCAGTTGTGAGTATTCAGCACTGAATGCTAGCTGCTCAGTAGATGGGCGGTTTGAGGGAGCTCCAAGTGGGATTGATCCAGCAAGCTGGAGAAGTAAACAGACTGCTCCATCCATGTGTTTTAAATACTCTCTAACTGCAGCCTCCCAGTCCATGAGCCCTTCTCCTCTCCACCATGAATGCCCTTTGCTGCTCCTACACACACCAATTAAAATGTTTATATTAGGGCTGTTGATTAATCACAGTTAACTCAGATGATTAACTCAAAAAATTAATCCTGATTAAAAAAATTAATCCTGATTAATTGCTGTTTTAATTGCACTGTTAAACAATAGAATACCAATATAAATTTATAAAATATTTTGGATGTTTTTCTACATTTTCATGTATATTGTATTCTATGTTGTAACTGAAATCAAAGTGTATATATTAGTTTTGATTATAAATATTTGCACAGTAAAAATGATAAAGGAAATAATATTTTTCAGTTCACCTAATACAAGTACTGTAGTGCAATCTCTTTGTCCTGAAAGTGCAATTTACAAATGTAGATTATTTTTGTTACATAACTGCCCTCAAAACCAAAACAATGTAAAACTTCAGAGCCTACAAATCCATTCAGTCCTACTTCTTGTTCAGCCAATCGCTAAGACAAACATGTTTGTTTATCTTTACAGGAGATAATGCTGCCTGCTTCTTATTTACAATGTCACCAGAAAGTGAGAACAGGCATTTGCATGGCACTTTTGTAGCCGGCACTGCAAGGTATTTATGTGCCAGACATGCTAAACATTCGTATGCCCTTCATGCTTTGACCACCATTCCAGAGGATATCCTTCCAAGTTGATGACGCTTGTTAAAAAAAATGCATTAATTAAATTTTTGACTGAGCTCCTGAGAGGAGAATTGTGTGTCTCCTGCTCTGTTTTACCTGCATTCTTCCATATATTTCTTGTTATAGCAGTCTCAGATGATGACCCAGCACATGTTGTTCATTTTAAGAACACTTTCACTGCAGATTTGACAAAGCGCAAAGAAGGTACCAATGTGAGATTTCTAAAGATAGCTACAGCACTGGACCCAAGGGTTAAGATTTGAAATGCCTTCCAAAATCTGAGAGGGACAAGGTATGGATCATGTTTTCAGAAGTATTGAAGAGCAACACTCTGATGCAGAAATTACAGAATCCGAACCACAAAAAAGAAAAATAACCTTCTGCTGGTGGCATCTGACTCAGATAATAAAAATGAACATGTTGGTCCGCTTTACTTTGGATTGTTATTGAGCAGAACCCATCAGCAGCATGGACACATGTCCCCTGGAATGGTGGTTGAAGCATGAAGGGACATATGAATCTTTGGGCATGTGGCATGTAAATATCTTGTGATGCCAGCTATAATAGTGCCATAAGAACATCTGTTCTTACTTTCAGGTGACGTTGTAAATGAGAAGCAGGCAGCATTATCTCCTGTAAAGATAAACAAACTTGCTTGTCTGAGTGACTGGCTGAACAAGAAGTAGGACAGAGTGGAGTTGCAAGCTCTAAAATTTTAGAATGTTTTGTTTTTGAATGTAGTTTTTTTTTTTCACATAATTCTACATTGTTAAGTTCAACTTTCATAATAAAGAGATTGCACTCCAGTACTTATATTAGGTGAATTGAAAAATACCATTTCTTTTGTTTTTTACAGTGTAAATATTTGTAATCAAACGTAAATATAAAGTGAACACTGTACACTTTGTATTCTGTGTTGTAATTGAAATCAATATATTTGAAAATGTAAAAAACATCCCAAAATATTTAAATTAATGGTATTCTATTTTTAACAGTGTAATTAATCGTGATTAATTTTTTTAATTGCTTGACAACCCTAATTTATATTGAGGTGGGGGGAGCAAGTATTGTCTCTCTCACCTTGTATTTAGGAGAGGGATGTTGGCAACAAGTTTGGGAAACCCAGGGCTACAGAGTCAACCACAACTTTGAGCTCCATTATCATTGCCATTGGCAAGAAAGGCAAAACAGAGGGCCAGATCTGCCGGAGAGTTGAGCACTCAGTATCTCCCATTGTTTTCAGAGGGGGCAGTGGGGTGGGTGGAGTAAATCTTAGGTACAAGCACAAGCCTTACTTTGCAATATAGTTTGAAGGTCTGTTTTAAACTCCACTATTCCCATGGGTGTTGGAGATCAGGGCCATGAACTTGCAAGGAGCTCTGCTGGGGCAATGAGACTGTGTGGAGGTGAAGGGGCCCACTCAAGCAGGATCCCTCTCAGGCCCCAGGAGTTCCTTCGCATGGCAGAAACATATGTCCGGTGGTAGATTTTAGAAGCTGGACGTGCGTTGTGCTCATTTAGGCCCTTTCGCTGCAAGTTACCCCTAGCAACTTGTTTTCATCACCAATAGCACACGCTCCCTGTCTCTGTGTAGCTTTAGTACTCATCAAATATTGTGCAGAAATGAATACAATACAGGAAAAGTACATTTTAACCCACTGTATCATTCCATTCAGTGTGTCGCTATTCATCCTACATCTCTTTTATCTGCTGTAATCAAGATTATTTCTTACTGTCATTCTCTTTGCCATTTTATTGCAGTATAAACGTACCACAGGCTAAGGATGGAATCCGGTGCCTGTTGGCTTCCAATGGAGAGACTCCTGGCGAATGACTCCATTATGCTCTGGTTCAGGCCCTGTAAATCTGTGCAGCAACCTAAAGTTCACAGCATTGGTATGTCAGTGTTTTGCTTACTCAGGGCCTGATCCTATAAACCGCTGCTCAGGTGACTAGCTGTTAGTCCTGCAAGAAGCCTCATCCAGTGTAATGGGAACACTCCCATGAGTACAGGCCCTGACTAACTGCATCACCTGAAATAACTGTGCTGGGAAAAGCTGGCTATAGAAGGCCCATTAGTATTATTCTGATCAGATCAGGTTTTATAAAAACTATAAAAGCAAGTACTGATTAGGAAGGGAAAAAAAGCAGCAACTCAATTACTAATGTGTCTGAGGACATTTCTCATTAATCCATAACAATTTCTAATCATCTGCTCTTGAAGTCCTGACTTCAGGCAAAACTCCTATTTCTTTCAAGGCTGGCTAGCAACTTTGCAACTGAATTAACCCTTCCCTCGCTCCCACCAAAAGAATAGGTTTTACAATGGATGTGCTGACAGAAGAGCCTAACCCTGTAGTACTGATTTGCCCAAAGTTCCTGTTGTCTTCAATGGCAGTTTTGTCCACCTAATGACTGCAGGATCAGGTCAGGAATAGCACAGAAAAATCATGAACTTGAAATGCATATCAAGAGCTGAATGTTTTAGAATTAATGTCTCTCTTTCTTAATGCTGTGGGTTTTAGTTGAGACTGTTTCTCTGAAAGACACCTGTGTATCCCACTATCCTGGTTCTTCCGTTGTTGCTCATCATCATAATATAGGAGCTCTTATTTAGAAAACCTGGGGAGAATTTGTTAATTGTGAATTCTGGTGTGCTAGCTGCTGAGAACACACTATTTCACTCACATAACAAAGACCATTTGAGAGAAATAATTTCACTTTCCAAACCCCTCCCCCTCCACACCCACACTTAACTGCTGTCACAGGGAAAGAAACAAAACACTCCTGAGCCCAGCATTTTGTCCTTTCTTGGACAGGTTGGGGGCACTTTAAATGGCAAGGGAGCCCCATCCTCCTGCTGACCCCCTCTTTCTTTCTCTATGACAAGTTTATCATGAAGGAGAAAACTTGCCAAAAACATTTAACAAGATCAATTATACTTAGAGGGTGAAATCTTGGCCCTGTTTTAAGTCAATGCATTTTGCCATTGATAGAGTTTCTAACAGCAGCTGATGTCTTATACCTAATGAACAGATCTTCATGCAAATCTCTAAGAAGAGAATAAACAGGAAGGGAGTGAAGCCACAACTGCTAGTTATACATGTGACATGGATGTGAAATAAAATTACATATTCACAAGCATTATGAAAATTCATTATAGGCTAAGCCTTCTGTATGAGGAACTCCCATTGGCTTCAACAGGAGTTTTCCATGGAAGGGATGGGGATGGAAATGGCAGGATTGGGCCCTCTATCAAGTAGAAAATTATACTATACACGCACACTTACATATAAATGCAAATGAGACATGCAGACGTGCACACACACACACAAATGATGGAATATGTACATATTAAAAAACATTCCGTATGTCCAAACTGGCATAATCGTCACCAATTACCCTTCCTCGTTACTACTGTTCTCTACAGTATCCCTTGTGGCAAAATCCATTATACCAGCCATCATCCTAGCTAGAATGTCAGCAGTCCGTTTACTCAGCTGCTATGAGTTTCAGGCTCCAGCAGGATCAAATCTTAAAGAGAGTATTCATTTGCAGTTACAGTGGCATAAATATCAAATTCAGCACAGATCCATGGAAACAGACATGAGGGGGGAAATCAGGAAATTCACCTACTTCAGTAGTCATGCAATAGCAAGCTGATTATTTTATTATTACGTAATGTCAAATACCACTCAAAGTGCAGACTTTATGCCTGGGTTAGCTACATGACAGCTCACTACTTCTCCAAAGGCGTTGTTACAGTTCTGACTGTACTCAAACCTATCTCTTTAAGTCTTGACTTGAAGGAGAATGTGTTCAGACACTCCCCCAGAGTGTAGCAATCCCAGCATTGCACCTTCATGTCATGATTTTGCTGGGACAGACTCCAAAGTGTAGAACCCGTTCCCCTTGACATTCACTCCAATTCCTCTCTTCCTTCTTTCCCCCTCTCCTCCATACTGTCCTTATTTTTACTGAACACCGCCTCCCCACAGATTGGTTATTCTTTGGGAGGGAAGGGTTAAAATAATAAGGGTGTTTTCAAATTATGCTTCCTTATATTTTAATAATATTGGCATGTAGCACAGAACCATAGTGTCCCAGCATGAGGGGGTTAAAAATAAAATAGGTATCATTGTATAAACAGATTAAATATTCAATGTGAAACTTTAACTCAGTAGACAAAAATAACTGCCGTAAATCAGTTATTGGACTGTTCTGTTTATCAAATGAGAGTAGGGGAGTCACAAGTGCACAATATCCACTGTAAACCCCATTGCAATCTCACACATCCAGAGGGATGGTTCTGGACCCCTTTCTTCAACGGGAGTTTTGGCCAAGTAAAATCTTCGGTACTGTAACTTAAAAAATATTTTCTCACTCTATTTTTGCACAATGAAGCACAGGTGTGCCACTCTCCAGACTATCCATGTGTGTATTTTTGTTTTTGTTTTAAAACAACCATTTATAAATAGCAGGCAAATAATGCACCTCCACTCATTTTATACACATAGCTGAGAAAACTACCACATTTGCCCATGGAATTTTTGGAAATAATTCAATAGCAACTGAAGAAAATGTAGACAATTTTTTCCCCTGACTAGAACTTTGAAAGTCAATGTCTAACCTCAGTCAAAAAATCTCTCAAAAGCAGGATTTAATATAAACACACTGATACAATGTAAGGGCTTGATCCTAGCGCCTATCCTGTTCTCACTGAGTTCCGCCAGCATAACAACCAAAACAATGCCAGCAACACCACGATAGTAAACAGGAAAAACCATTTCTACCTCTTTCACTGGTGCATTTCTATGAAATCAGATAATGTGGTTAACAGGATTTAGACCATATAGGACTCAATGCAGCATTCTTTGTATATCCACACCTCATCAACTTCAAGGTGCAAAGGGAAGACAGGAGCAGCGCCATTAACATAATGCACTATGTATGTGGGAGTGTAGAATCTAACAAGCACATTTCTACCACAGCATAAGCGATCAGTAAAGAAATATACCATACTCTTCATCCATAATAAACAGTTTGTCTCCTAGATAACAATGCAAATTGCTTTGGAAACATCTTATGAAAAGATAGGTAGTTTTCCAGCAACAAAATAAACCACTAATTTGAATTTCAAAAATCTTGAGATCTAAGGTTAAATACTGTATTCAAATGCTTTAAAATTTTATAATCAATTGCTTTGCCAAATAGGACACTAATATTTGTTAACATTTAAAATGGTTACATCTTTATATCAATTTTCATTAACAAAATCAGTGTATGAAAGCTTTTATTGTTATTATACGTGAATGTTTACATTCTAGAATTTTCTGAAAAAATGCAGATGAGTAAAACAGAATGTTTGTTACTAGAAGATATCAGTTTAATATAGCTACATTTCTTTAAAATATCATCTGCATTCACAGGGAATCATAATAATCTTCATGCAGTGATGAGACTATATCCCAAAATTAGACTAGTGCTAAAATTTCACCTGATTTAAGCATTTCAGGTTCACACCAAAAGTGCTTTAAGGGCTCTCTGAAATCAATGTAAGCTTTTTGATTGAGTTTAATGGACTTTGGATCATGCCTAAAGTGTCAGTGTTAGGTCCCACCACCCCAAAAGGACCTGATCCCTCTCCCACTAATGTCAGTGGAAGTTTTGCCATTGATTTCATTTGGAGCAACATGGGGCCCCAAAATCAGTAGCAACAAGTGTCTCCATACTTTAAACATACATCCAGCAGAAATGTTCTACTGCAAAACTATCTCCGTTCCATTATCCCCCTCGCCCTGACATCCTGTGGTACAGAGCATTCTCAGAGGCTTTTATAATGCCTGGCAAGATGGCAACACTAGCATGGTCTCTAGTTCCCTTCCTAGGAAAGACATGCTGTTCTTCTGGAACCCAAACTGAGGGGAAGTGATGGAGGTTTCGACCTCTGGGATATGGTTTAAGGTATGTGGTGGTAAAGCTACCCACCAAGGAAAAAGGAGAGCACACACATAACTGCTTTAAAAATAACTAACTAAACACATCACCACCACCAAAACAAAGCTACTGTTTTGATGAAAGGATTAAATTCTGGCATGTCATCTAGGGGAAGGGAGGGAAATCATTCATTGCAGAACCCGATTTCCCTCCTGGCTTCTCTGGATGCAAGGCCTGTTTTGTGTCTGTGTGACTCAGTAGTATCGCACAGCGTATCACACAATATTAAGATGACATGCGAGATTTCCTTTACTTATGAGAAAAGTAGCTCTTTGCCCTGTCCTGAACATATAAAAGCTATACTGTTAGTATACTTATTCAACAGATAGTAGGCAGTCACTTCAAATCTCAGCTGAACATATTACTTTTCTCCTTTGCCTCTACACTTCTACCCCTCTCTCTCTCTCTCTCTCTCACACACACACACACACACACGCATTCTGTCTGTCACAGACCATTTGCTTGGTAGCTCTGTGAAGTATCTAGAAGATTATGGCAACCAAAGGTGCTATGCAACATACAGCAGCCTTGTGTGAGCTGATGCAAGGGAAGTGGGTAGTGCTAATCATTGGGCTGGCAGGAAGATTGCTCTCTGAGGTGGCCAGAGAACTGACGGTTCTAGATGCCCTCCCGCTCAAGTTTGTTTGGACAGGATTGTTAATGAGTGATTAAGAATGATTTGTTGGAGCTGTTCAGCAGGGTTTCGCCTCTTCTCTTCTGCGTGGTTTTATTTCACAGCAAGCTGCAGGGGCTCCTGCATTGTATGCGGGGGGCACGCATGCTCCATTGGATCCTTGCTCCTTCCACTCATTCCCCCTTTGTTGTGGGCTCGCTGCTGCTTTCTCCCTCCTCCCCCTACCCCCATCTCCCTTTAAAGCACCAAAAAACCCAGCAAATTTATAATATTTTGCTTACCCCATCCTCCAAGAGTCCTCCCCCAGCTCCCTGCAGTCACCATTGTGATGTCACTAGGGGGGGCTGTGGCTATGGAAACCTGTTCTTAGTCCTTACAGTGCCCAGTAAACTTTTCTTTCTCTGTGTGCGGGAAGGGGCCGTTCCAGGGCGGGGCACCGCTGGGGGGCGCGCAAGGCGCCATCTGCGCGCACAAAGCCCCGCTCTGTGCGCGCAAGGCCCACTGAAGCCAACCTGCGCGGTAGCCCCCAGCCCTCTCCCTGCAGCAGCCCTCACTGGCCAGGACTCCCATTGAGTTCAGGGGGACTGGCCCCACGCTGGGGAGAATTGCCCCTGTGACAGGCCCTAAAGGGGGATGGGAAGGAATAGGCTATTGGAACCAGCAGGAACAGATGGTGATGATTTAAGGACCTTGCCTACTTCCGTGGGGTTGCATCGCGTAGGGGGGTGGGGTAGACGTTGGCCCTTAATTTGTGAGAAGGCACAAGCGTGGAGATAACTTCCCTACCAGAGAGATGACTCTGCCCAGCTCTGGCTGCCTAGGTGTTTTCCTGCGGGAGAGCTCTAAGGAGCGGGAAAACTGGTCCCCCTCCCTCTCCCCCTCCATAGAAGCTGGACTAATAAAAGGCAGCACCCCACCCCCCTTGTCTCTCTGGGTGCTTACAGAGCAGCCATCACCCTGGTGTCTGAGCGCCCAACCCTGTCCCTGACTGCAGCGTTGTGTCCCGAGGAATCCATGCCGGGGGCTGTCCAGAAATGCCAGCCCTCCCCTCCAGCCCTTACCCTTTGCACTGCAGGGTGGGCGATGCGGGGCAGGGGATTAAAGACAGCAGGATCAGACCCTTGGCTTGGTTCGTAATGGGGCGGGTGTAGCCCTCCTCCATGCAGTGCTCCAGGCCTGACTGCGGCTACTCTCGCCACAAAGTCACCTTCTCCCTGGGGGAAGGGCTCCCCGTCCAGCCCCCAGAGAAAGAGCCCAGCTGGATGGCAAAGGAGACTGCAAGGAGCTCAGGGAGGAAGGAGGCCCAGGAGGAGCTGGGGAGAGGAGGGGGAAACTGGGGGGTGGGATTTAGGGGAAATCCAAGGTAGTGCCTGTGGGCTGTGAACTCCCCCTTTGACTGGGGAGGTAAAGGGCATGTGGGGGGGGGGTGGGCCGAGGTAGAATTAAGATGGGGCTTGATGGGGGGAGGGGAGACTGGGGCTGGCCATGAGTCTCTCTCCTTCACCCCAGGGCAAACAGGTACCAGTACTAGGCTGGTTGTTTGGGGTCCGTTTTAACGAGTCTGGCTGAGCCCTTGGGGGAAAAGCTCTCTCTGCTGATGGTCATAAACCCCGACCCCTCTGTGAAGGTCCCCCACGAGCCCTTGCTCTCCCTTTGTGCGTCTAAAACAAAGGGCAGGAGGCGCCGGCAGTGCGGCTGCGTGGCCTGCTTGTTCCACTTTCCTCCAACTTCCAGCGCCTTGCAGAAGAAAACAAACTCAATCACTCAGTCCAACTTCTGGGTCTTTCCCCAAGGCTGGGCCGTAAGTGTCTTGAAACAGCGTCGCCAACAAGAGTAGGGGTCCCCTTACACGAATAACAACAGCCGATCTTCATCGTCGATTAAGGCGGGGAAGGGCAGACACACGGCTAACCGTCTATCCCCAGAGAAGAAAACCTGGGGGCTTTTCCCTTCCTGAACACGGGTTAGGTTCTTTCCACACAGCAACCCCCTGCACAGCCTTGTTTAGACAACCGGAAAACGCGACAGCGATCAGGAGCCAGGACCACCAGTTCGGTTACTGCTTCCTCTTGTCTATTTCAATTAGTTGCCAGACCGGAGCTCCTGGATCCCTGCTGCTAATAAGAACTTATTCTCCTTCTTCGTCATCATCTCTCTTCCCTCCTGTCCCGCACCTCAGCTAAAGGATATTCCTTTAGCGGGACAAAAAAAAAATGTGAAGGAAACGGAATCGCTCCCTGGATGTGTGGATGCGTCCTTCACGTTCACTCCAGCAAAATTTTGCCTTTGATTCTGAGCACTTGTTGAATATGAAGGGCGGGCGGGCGGGCGGGGGGAACTTTGCACTGTGCTGTTTAAAACAAAAGTCCTCCTAAAAATCACAAGACGATGCTGAAGATCTCATTAAAAGGCCAGGCGGCTTTGTAATACTTCCAGATTTGTAGCAATCGATTTCTTTGAATTGATTTAAAAATAACTAATTTCCATACACGCTGTATCTTAACTGACTATTAGCTAGGCTAGATTTAAGTAGATGCCATTTTATTTTACGAGGCGAAGATTTTTAAGTGATTCCAGTGAATTGCAATTAAAAGTTACAGAGTGGTTGGGTTGTTTTCCCAGTTACTTTTTTAAAAACCAAAAAAATGAAACTGATAAAGAGAAATTAAAACATGGCTGATTTTTTTCAATGAAGCTATATTTCTCCACAAACGCCATAGGATCTTTACATAACAACTGAAACTCAGAAGAAAAGCTAATTGGATTAAGTCCTTTGAAAGGGAGACTAAGGTGTCTGAATGAGACAACTGCAAAGCTCCACTTTTCTTGCCATCTGTTTAGCAAAGCTAAAATGTTTTCTGATTAATATTATCTTCATCAGCCATGCTGCTATTTATCATAACCATACTGCATTTAAAGAACGGTAGCTCACAGAGGCGCGGCGGGGGCAAGGTTTTGACTGTTGGGGTTGAAAGTATCTGCGATTCCACTCGCCTGTTACACCGATAAGTAACGAGCGGTGCCCATAAATAAGTCTGGTTTGCGTCCCTGCTAAGAGGGGCAACTTTATCCTACTGTTTAATGACTCTTCACTCAAAAGTAGGCGCAGTGTGGGCTGCCTTAGAGTGAGTGTTGCAAATCAGCGAGTACAATGATTCATTCATTTCAAACCATTTTCATCCTGAGAAAACAAACTCTATTTTTTTTTGTTAAAGGGTCGCATCTTGGTAAATTCCCCCCAGTCAGACTTTTTTTCCCCCCTGAAAGGTTTTGAGTTCCAGCTGTTGCATTTAGTTCTCAGTGCCTGCACATCAATAATTAGAGCTTCAACAGCAAAAAGCCCGTGCATTGATCTCACACTCTGCATTTCAAAAACAATTCTATGAAAGACTTAAATATTTGGCGTTTGCTTTGGTGGGTGCATGCGGGAAAGAAGCTCACATTGAGATGGGGAAGGGTCTTGCTCTTTAAACGTGCATACGATCCGTTAGTAGACTTCAGGCTTTCTTTAGATCCATGGCCCCTCTCAAAACCCAGCATCGACTCCTACCCCAACCGGTAACAATTGGTAGAGAACAGACAGGCTTTCAGGAGTGCTGAACTGTTACAATATTTTCACACCCACACCCACAATTTACTTCTGGAGAACCCTTCTAATGCTAGCGGTAATGAGTCTCCCCTGGTTTCTTCCCCTCAGAACTGCCTAAAGATACTGAGGAGAGAGATTCATTGCATCTGAGTGAAGGACACACATTCCCAGTGGGAAATATAGCCCGCTCTGGGAGAAGGAGCCAAATAAAAGAGAAGTTTTAGTGAATGCTGTAGGTCTTCCTTGGGTAAAACTCTCACGGAATCCCTGGGAGTTTTGAGGGCTTAAGGTCTCTAGAATCTGGCCCATAATGACTCTCTGATCAACATTACAGGCACGATCCTGTACCCATTGCAGTCAATGGCAAAACTCCCATTGATTTCGTTGGGAGAAGGATCGGGTCCCCAGTGTTTGTTCAGCACGGCAATTTATAATTCATTATCATTTACTAAAACTCGCTAGAAGCCTGCATAAAGGGAAATATAACCCCGCAAATCAGGGCAAACGTCCACTCAGGATTTCTCAGGTAAAAAATGGAAACTATTCCAAGTTGGGCTTATTTTGAAAGTGGACTTTGCCGAGGGGGGGTGGGGGAGCGACCAGTTGGGAAAGTTTTTTTCCTTCTTAGAAAAGCACAAAGGTTACTGCTGGATTCAGGGATCTGCTTCTGAGTGGGACTCGGGTTCCTGTGTCATAGATAGCTTCGGGACAGGCTGGTGTGGCCCGAGTGTAAAATCCAGCTGGACACAGACTAAATCTAGAAAGGTCATTTCTGTAGGTGCAAGGTTTTGCAATCGATTTCCTGATAGGGACCCAGGGGGACGCCGGGTGAACGGCACGAAAAGAGGGGTGGATTAGTTTGGAAGGCAGCTGACTGACAGCTGGCACAGGGAAGGCCTTAAGGGAGCTAATAAAGCGTGTGCTCCGGGAAGCGCGCTCAGATCCTAGCCACAACATGACGAGCCACCAAACCTGCAACCCACCGCCACCTGATTTCCAAAGCAAGAGCCATGGCCACGCGGCAGGGCCAGGGGCTGGCAAGAAGCTGCAGCCTGAACGGGACACACACACTTCGGGGTGTCCTCCTCGGGCTTAGCTCCGCGTCCGTCCCCTCTAGTCTAAGGGAGCCCGGGGCTTGCTTTCCTTGCCGCGGTTAGGGAGAAATTAGGCACGGTCCCCGTTTCATTCCAACCAAGGGCTTTCCACCTAACCCTGCCTTGAATTAAAACAGCCAGAAAAAAACGTCCTACTCGGCCAGTACATCCCAGCGATGGACCGGCTTGAATTCTAGCTATTCCCACCAGACGCCATTCGGATGAGGTCATTAAAACAACCCCTTCCTTATTAATACCGTCGTGTATTGCCCTGGAGAGGCTCCGCTCAACTCGAGTCACTGCCTGCAGCTGAAAGCAGAGAGGAAATTAGGTTGCCAATATCCCGAGGAAAGATCCAGCCTGCACCGCAGCTGCAAGTGTGAACTCAGGGCTCCAGCCAACCCTGGTACATTGTAACACAACTTTTTTGCACGCACACACACAGACACAGAGACACAGACACACACACCTCTATGCACGTTTGATTGGAAGCCGTGTAACTTATCACCCTATTAGAGTCTAGTATATTTCCTCCGTGATCACTGTCAAGTTGACTAGTCTCCACTTGGCTGCAGTGGGAAACTGCTGTCTCGAGTCTTGGACTAACCTGTGGAGTCCATGTCGGGTTCCTCCAGTAACCCACAATGCATGCTCTTCCCATGGGCAGGACAGAAGCCCCAAAGTCCCGGGGTCTGGAGATCCCCTAGCTCAGAGATGCACACCGAGAACAGAGAGAGGGGGGAAGAGAGAAGTGGGGGAGGTTAGAGACAGAGAGAGAAAGAGACTCAGTAATCCAGCAGGGCAAAGCCAGACCCGTCAAAATGTTTGCGGATGTTTCATGGGAAAAAGCATCATTTTATAGGAGCCCTGATGGGAGAAATGTCATTGATAGGCCAGCCAGCCTGATGAATGGCTGCTAGTCAGATGGGGATGTGGCAAGGCTCAATGTGAAGCCCATTGTGATGCTGTTTTGAATAAGAAAAGCTTTCCTCCGAAAAGGGGGGCCTTAGATCTGCGCAATCCCAACACTTCGACTTCCCTCCTCGGTTAGAGCATTAGAAATGTTTTTCGGATTTAAAGTTCCAGCGGCCTCCCCCCACCCCTTGGGTTCAGCACAGCCCGAGCTCTTCAAACCAGCGGGAAATTTGGGTGCGCGCTCTGCGGGGCGGGCGGGAGAGGGGAGAAGACCCTAGCGATCGACCCCTCCCCCACCCGGGGGGGGGCTTTAAATTGAGCTCATTCACAGCCCCACATGGACCTGGAGGCTGCGCGCCGCCTTCCCCCCAGGCCCTGCAAGCTCAGCTTGGCTGGGGAAGGGAGAAAGTTGCCCGGGAACAGAGCTGAGGGTCCAGTTCTCAGTCCCCGGCACCCCCCGACCGCCCCACCCCACCCCCCGCAGGCATTTTTTGCTTGGCTCGCCGGGGGCTGCACATAAACTGCCTGTGTTGCGCAGGGCGGCGGCCTGTTGGATGCACTTGACGTGCAAGTCTGCAAGGGAAGGCTCCGCTCCCCGGGGTGCGGGAAGGGAACCGAGTGTTACCTGCGGTGTTAGGACCACGTTGTGGGTTCCCTTTGGGGGCGGGAGGGAGCAGGACTGCAAAGAAAGTTGCTTATTCTGCAGGCGGCTCTAGGGGCTGGAAGTGGAAGTAAAGGCTCTGATAAAGTGGCTGGTTTAGGGAAGGAAAAGCTGTGATTAGAATATGAATAGAGCTCCAGGAGAGGAAGAGAAAGGGGGATTACAGCTGAATTACTTTGACCATGGACAGAGCCAACGTTTTCTCCTCTCTCCCCCACACCCAGACTCCCCCCGCCTTCCCTTCCCCTGGAAAAAAAAAACACAACCCAGCAAAACAAGCAGCGCTTCTGCTAAACAGGAAGCCGAACATTTCATAGTACCTTCCAATCCGTATTAAGAGATGAAAGGAGACAAAAGCCTTAGGGCTAGTCGGCTGCCGCCGGCCCCTATTCGGATTCCGAGCACTCCTGCAAAGAGTCTCTGGGTAGAGAAGGGCGATGCGGACACACTTGTCAGATTGGCCTAAAAGACAATAAACACAAAGATTGTGGTTTGGGGCAACGGAGTGGGGAGCAAAACCTGGAAAACTCCAGGGGGTATGGTGTGGGAAGCAAAGCGGGGCTGAATAAGGAGTAAGACTGGGGCAAAATAGCGTCTGAAGTACCGGGTGATAGATCCAAAAACCCTTCAGGGAAAGGTAGAGAAATTGGCCTGTTAAATTTCACAACTGCTTCCTGCTGGAAAAACATTCCCCCGAAAGAGCTAGGAGCGGGGGCAGAGCAGGCTTCAGCAGCTGCTCCAGATCAGCTCTGGCGGTTTGGGGGGAATCTGGAGAGTCCTAACGAAAAATCTCAATGTTATAGGCTCAGCAATTCCTGTAACGTTGGTATAGGGTAAAACCAGAGCGTGGCCACTGTATTGGTGTAAATAAGAACTATAAGCTTGGCTGTGTCCAGCTTGTTTCTGTTGAAAGGTGGGAACAGGGGTTGAATTGCAATAGCAACATTTAGCAAAGAGAAAGCAAACCTGTCCTCTGCTGGGCACTGTTTGGGGATTGGCTCTGTAGATTGCTCCAGAGTGATAACTCCCCCGTTTCTTCCTGAAAGGAGACATGAACTCACGTTTTTGGGGAAGTCAAAACTGGCAATTTAGAGACAGCTGCTTTTTGTTGCCCTCCTTTGAAAGAGCATCATGTTCCTCCCCTTCTGGTTGAATTATGATTTAGAGACTGACCATTTCTTTTGATCAGGGCTAATGCAGGGTGAGGGGAGGGGGATGGCAGGACCAGAGAGACCCAAAGGTTTGCAGCAGCTGTATTTGGAAGGACGCCTTTTGTCCTCGCTAGAGTGTGCTAGAAAATGTGACGGGTTAAAGTAGGATCATGCTGCAATAAGCAGCCGTGGGCATTGGGAGCAGTTGTCTTGTCACCTGCAGGTGTCTGTTTGGGAAGGAGGGCTCTGAGCTCGAAGGCCATCAGCACAGCAACCATCCTACAGGCAGTGGAAAGGGGTGGAGGTGAGGAAACTGGGACCAAGATTTCTCCTCGTTAAGATGGTCATAATTTCACATCCATGGGCCAGCTCTCTTGCAGCCCATATGTGATGGTGGGGCATGTGAGGGGCAGCTCCAGCATCTGGAGAGCAAGGAGCTGCCACTTGGACAGGGGACAGGCTTTCTCTCCTCCCCGTTTCCTGCAGTGTTTGCTGCTCCTTAGGCCTCACAGGTGAATTCAGCAGAGTGTGAGCTCCAAGCCACAGTTTCTCATAGGCCCCAGGAGACTGCTCGCCAGTGCAAAGTGCGCTGTGAACGTGGCTCTCTTCTCCCTCCAGGCCTGCCCTCTGGGCATCCAGAACCTGACTCACCTTAGTGGCAAAGAAATTCTGCCCTGCCTCTGGCTCCTAGGGCCAGGGCCAGCACAACTGGCAGGACGGAGGGAGCTGTGGGTTAGGAGTATTCCTTCTTGTATAGCCACAGCATCATTAACTCAGGCCTGGCCTACACCACCTGGGTAGGTCAATGTATGCTGCCTTGCATCAACCTAGCTATAGAAGAGTCTTCACTTAAATTTGACTCCCACCATCATAAGCGCTTCTGTACACCGATTTCGTAATGCCACCTCCCTCAGCAGCGCAGAGTCGTGCTTCACATAGTTAGGCCAACGTAGCATCAGTGTAGACACTCATTACTTACCTTGACTGTTACTGGATTTCAGGAGCCATCCCACAATGCCCTGGGCCGACAGTGCAATCAACACAAACACTCCTGGGAGGACACACACACCACCAGTTCATGGACCCTTGAGTGCACAAGCGATGTAATAACCACGGTGGCTGTTGGCCAACGAAAGCTAGGTTGACATAATGTTGTAGCGTAGCTCAAAGATGGAGGTGGTTGCTAAAAGGGAGTTGAATAGGTATTTGTTTTGGTTCAGTTCAGGCTGGCATTCAGTTGCCTTCAGTGTCTTTGGGTTCAGTTCCAGATCAAGCCACCAATGCCCTCCCCGCTAAAAAAACCCAGTTCGGTTTACCAGTGTGAACTGATTCAAATAAAATTTCAGTCTTAGTGGAAGTAAATTCAAAAGAGAGAGTTGAAAAAAAGTGAAACTATTTTGATTTTTGACCATTTTTTAAATTTTACATAAGTTTTCCTAATGTTTTAGTGTTGTCAAACATAATATTTTTAATGAACAATTTGTTTGACTGAACTAAAGTAACTTCTGGGAAGCTATTGCCTTTATCTTTGGGCTTGAAGAGTTGTTAACCTCTTCTCTCCTCGGGTGGGAGGAGTAGTCTCGAAGACCGTTCATCAATCTCTGGGGCCCCTGGCTACCTCATATGGTGCACAGAGACAAGGTGGGTGAGGTAATCCCTTTTATGGTATGAGCTTCTGTTGGTGAGAGGGACAAGCTTTCGAGCTACACAGAGCTCTTCTTCAGGTCTGGGGAAGGTACTAAAGGTACATCTTCATACCCGCTGGATTGGCGGGCAGTGATCGATCCCCTAGTGCACTCCCCATAGACTCTGGAACTCCGCCTCCACAAGAGGCAGAAGCGGAGTCGATGGGGGAGTGGCAGCGGTTGACTCACCGCCATGTGGACGGCCAGGTAAGTCGCTCTAAGATATGCTGACTTCTGCTACACTATTCGCGTAGCTGAAGTTTCGTATCTTAGGTCGACACATCCTGCCTCTCCCAGTGTAGCCCAGGCCTAAGAGTGTCCAAGCTGAACACAGATGGAACAGATAGTTTAGCGTAATTAGTTAACACATATTTGAAGGGCCCATTCAAGGTGCCCAGTTAGCTGCCTAGCTTCCTTTCTCCCTCTCTTCTATTCTCATCTCATTCTTTTCTCATTCTACTGGGGTGGGGCTTTCTGGCAGCAATCACATACCTATTTGTTAGTTTGTTGTCTTAGTTTAACATGAAAATAAGATCACAGGTTTTTGGGTTTTTTTTTGAAAATATAGAGCTTAAAAATGAAGAACCTTTATTTTAATCCTTTTTGTTGTAACTGTGAATGTCCTTGTTATCCATGTCTATGTATACTCCTCTTTGGAATCCTGCTGATCTCTTGCCTTCAGTAACGGCTGGTGGTAATGAGTCCCACAGAATAATTGCACGTTATACAAAAAACATTTGTGTTTAAAAACATGCCGCCTTTCCATTTCATTGAGCTGCACCGTGCTTTTACATTTCGAAACAGGCTATGTAGAATTGCCTTATATCATTCATGCAATGTCATACATGCAAGCATAAAAGCACTTAGAACTGGCCTAACTCTGCTCCCCTTGAAGTCCAAGTTTCACCATGGACTTCAAGGGGAGCAGAGTTAGGTCAGTACTTGCTTGCTTTTCAAAATCAAGGGGATTGGTAGAGGATCAGTAGAGATGCAAATTCACATATTAACTAGGGAATGTATTGGTAGTATTGTAGCTACTGCTACAAGAGTTGTGCGGACTGTTGGAAGGACTTTGTTCTCTAAATATGAAAAGGGAGGCCCCTCTAACATCCAGTGTCTGAAAAAGATGTTCCTCAGTGCTCTTGTGAGGTTTTGGGAAGAAGACGGGTAGAAAAATGTCCTGGTTGTTGTGGAATTGCGACACCACCTTTGGCAGGAAGGCCAGCTGGGGGTGCAGCTGGACCTTGTCTTTGAAGAACACTTTATAAGGGGGTTCCGACATCAGGGCTTTGATCTTGGCCAAGGCGATTGCCACAAGGAAGGCAACCTTCAAAGAGAGAAGCAGCAGGGACCATGATGCTAGCGGCTCAAAGGGAAGTCCCAGAAACCTCACCAGGACCAGGTTTAAGTCCCATGAGGTATTGGATCATGAACCTGAAGGCAGAGTCTTTTCAGCTGCTTCAGAAACTTGACCACGGGAGAACGCTGATCTGCCATTCAGTGGAGGGTGGAAGGTGAAGGTGGCTCCCAAGTGAACCTTAACAGATGAGAGAGCCAGACCCTGATGCTTTAGGTGGAGCAGATAGTCCAAGACAGAACAAAGAGAAGTTCAGGATGGAGAGAGATTTCGTTCGGAGACCCAACAAGTCAAATGTTTCCACTTGGCCAGGTTGGTAGCCCTGGTGGAATGCTTTCTACTGTCTAGCAAGACCTGTCAAACCTGATCCAAGCAGGCCTGTTCTTCCGGGTTCAGCCACACAGTAACCATGCAGTCGGGTGCAGGGAGGTTCGGTTCGGGTGAAGCAACCGGCTGTGGTCTTGTGAAATCAAGTCCTGGAGGAGTGGGAGCACGAGTGAAGCTGCCACTAAGAGGTATAGAAGCATGTCAAACCACTGTTGGCATGGCCATGCCAGTGCTATCTAGATACACTGCATTTTGCCCCATTTGATTTTTAGAAGGCCTTTGTGAACCAAGGGGATTGGTGGGATGGTGCACTGCAGGGTCTCTGCCCATGAGAGGAGAGAGAGCCTGTTCTGTGCCTGTGCAGTGAACAGAACTGATGGCATTGCCTGTTCTATCTGGTGGTGAACAGGTCCACTTGCAGAGCCCTCACCTCTGGAAGACGACACTGATGACCTGTGAGTGAAGAGACCACTTGTGGAGAGAGGAAAAAGATCTGATGAGGTGAACTGCGTGTTTTGGACTCCGAGGAGATGTGATGCCTCATTTCATGCAGAAATCCCACATCCAGAGGGCCTGCTGGCCCAGTGCTGAAGATCGAGCCCCTCCCTGCTTGTTGGTATAAAACGTTGATGCAAAACATTGATTCAGTGTTGTCCCTGAGGACCTGCAGCACTTTGCCTAAGATCTGGTGCCGTGCTCGCTGCACCATGCTCCTTTCTGTCCCCAGTTGCCTTGGCTGACGAGGGGCCTGAGAGGTCAGTGGAACTGGGAGAGACAGCAGGTCCTTTGTGCCTTTGAGAGCCTCCGTGATTGAAGGGGCTAGCAGACATCTGACTCCCATGGCTGCTCCCAGGAAATGGTGGCAGGTCCCTTACTGGACTCAGCACCTAGGTGGAGTCAACGGTGTCATCAGAGGCTCTGGGAGGATGGGTGGCCTGATGTAGGTCTCACTATGTTAGTCACTCCTCTCTTGTTCTTCTTCTGCACCGGAGAATGCCCTTTCTCAGTGTGGTGTTTTTTATACCTCTTCCTCAGTACTAGGAATGGGAAACAATGCCAGGAAGAGCATGGTGCCGGGTGAGTGCTCTGCACAGATGTCAGGGTGCTCGGTGCCGATTCAGAGGGCTGCCTCCATAAGAATGGCCTTTTGCCGAATGTCCCTATCCTTTCTTAGAAAAGGTTCAGAGAAGGGCAACTAAAATTATTAGGGGTTTGGAACAGGTCCCATATGGGGAGAGATTAAAGAGCCTAGGACTTTTCAACTTGGAAAAGAGGAGACTTAGGGGGGATATGATAGAGGTATATAAAATTGTGAGTGGTGTGGAGAAAGTGAATAAGGAAAAGTTATTTACTTGTTCCCATAATATAAGAACTAGGGGCCACCAAGTGAAATTAATGGGCAACAGGTTTAAAACAAATACAAGGAAGTTCTTCTTCACACAGCGTACAGTCAACCTGTGGAACTCCTTGCCTGAGGAGGCTGTGAAGGCTAGGAATATAACAGGGTTTAAAAGAGAACTGGATAAATTCATGGAGGTTAAGTCCATTGATGGCTATTAGCCAGGATGGGTAAGGAATGGTGTCCCTAGCCTCTGTTTGTCACAGGGGGGTGATGGATGGCAGGAGAGAGATCACTTGATCATTATCTGTTAGGTTCACTCACTCCAAGGCACCTGGCATTGGCCACTGTTGGTAGACAGGATACTGGGCTGGATGGACCTTTGGTCTGACCCGGTACGGCCATTCTTATGTTCTTGTGCGGGGTTTGAAGTCCCTTCAGATCTGGCACTTCTCTTTAATGTGAGACTTCCCCAGATACTTTAGACAGCTAGTATGCAGGTCACTCATTGACATCGGCTTGCTGCATGAAGCACAGAGCTTGAAGCCCAGGGACCAGGACATGCCCAGCCCTTGGGCGGAGAGTCTCTTGACATCAGGAACAACTTAATAGTACTGTATACACTGAGAACTATATACACTGACTGCAGTAACTATATAAAAATATGAACAAAGTCCAAACCACTGGGAAAGCAGCCTTGGTACAGCAAAAAGGGTCATTCCAGCAACTGCCATATGCGGTAAGAGGGCACAGGGCCAGTGGCACCCTTTCTACTGGTACATTTGCCAAAGAGGAAAGTAAAACTCTAGCCTTGTCCTTAGTCCTTGAAATAAGCATTACACTTTTAAACAGCCTTTTTTTTCCCCTGTGGAAAAAAAAGTCAGATTTTATCATTTCATTTGAAAATCAAGGAATGCATGTAATTGAGGGTAGTTTTCAAATGTTCATCAGGACAAGAATATGCATGTGTGTGCTTGCATGGTTCCCCTGGGCTTATAAGCAGCAAAAAGTCACACGTATTCTGTGGGCATTGTTGCTATCCACTTATATATCCCAAATATATGTTTAAAGGGGATTCTGGCATTGTCAAGGGTCTGTGGTGAATTCTCCATCATTGGACATTTTTCAGTCAAGATTAGAGATTTTTCTAATATATATTCTCTAGTTCAAACAGGAATTAATTCAGGAAGTTCTATGGCCTATGTTATGCTGGAGGTCAGATTAGATGATCACAATGGTTCCTTCTGGCTTTATAATCTCTGAAGACAAATACATTAAAAACAAACCAATTTTACCTAATATTATTACACTTACATTATTTTAAAAGATAGTGAAAAGATCTTTTCACTATGTATTTGCATTTTGCACAATATCCTGCGTGAATGATGAAACAAGTCTAGCCAGTTTCACTTTTGTTTATAGTTAATTTCACTTTCTGGTTACAACCCACACAGAACACAGCACAATACTGGAGCATTTGAGAATGTTTACATAAAAACCTCCCTTAAATTTTTTTATAAAAGTGCTTTTAATGATCTGAATGGCCCTATAATGAGGCTGTTTTTTTAAAGCCTGAACAAGTGATCAGCTAAACTCAGCTTCAATTACAGCTACAAGTTCCAGATTTTATGAATGAACTGCATCTAAACATCTTTTAGCACCTTTATTTAATTTTATTCCTCATAATTACACAGCATGGCTAGACATTTATGGTAGTTTAAGGGATGATTTTCAATTAATTGATGTAGACCTAGACTTCATTTTGCAATAGAAAAATAGACTTGATTACAGAAGACTGGGCTAAAAAGTAAGTTCAATAATTCTACATTTTAATACCATCAAATCCTGGTATCCTCAAAATAAATGGTATGACTTAAAATGATTTATAGGGTAGGTATCCCAGCTAGCAGCAAAATACACATTTGCTTGTGCTGGAAAGTGGATTGTGTTCAGCATTTCAGCTGGGCGTAATACTAGTGACCTTCAAGTTGAATAGCACTTCTGGTAAAAAGCTTCTCCTGGACACCAAGTAGGAAGAAATAAAGAAGCTGGAATAGAATGAAAACTTTATGGCGCAGTTTCCTAACCACAGTACCCTGTTCGAAAGCCCCAAGATCAAGTATTTGTTTAGAACATTACATCTTTTTTGGTGATGAGACAAAAAGTCATTACATGGCTATTTTGAGGAAGCCCAGTCATAGCATGGGAGTCATCAGCTGACATTAGAACTGTGTGCGACGGCATTTCACTTTACAAAGGAAAAAGCAACCTGCAGTATGTGGACAGTTACAGCATTTCAAATTCTTTTTTGAATACGGTGTGCTAGTTCCACAGAGCTGCAAGGATGAGATTCTCAGTTGAAAGTAGGGTAGCAACTTGAGGGGCTTATTTCAAAGCAGTTTTTCTGAGGGCAGTGGACTGGGATCCTCTACCCTTGCACCTCTATCCTGAGAAGCGTATCCTAGGACCTCATCTATAAACAGTTCCTGAATTGTTTCATATATTTGCTCTGCAGTGCTATCATCATACAGAACACCATGTATCATTCCAAAGTGTCTTCCTAGATCAGTAAATGTAGATGATCATTCTTAAAACACAGGGTGTAAACATAGGTAGTAAAATATTGAATTCAGTGAAAATCTACAGTCTTGTTACTCTCCCACTGTATGAGAGGCAGATCTGGATGAAAGAAACCTGGATTTGACTTTACCTGGATAAGACAGTGGTAGGAGCTTAGGAGAACAGTTTTAGCAGAATTGGTGGAGGCAGCATCTATACAATCTATTGAGATACACCTGCCTATTGTGACAACTGTTTGTAGTCTGATGCGTCCAGTAGAATGCAAGAATGCTGGAGATTATCTGATAACTATTGGGGTCTGTACTGCCTTTTCTTCCTAATCTTTGACTACCCATCTTTCCTATCTCTTTTCTGTCTAGCAAAGGTCTCACAGTCATTATCCCATGACTGCCATTTCTAAGATGAATTGTTGCACCATACTTATAGGCTACCCATTAATGTCACCAGAAGCCTACTTTCTGAATGGGGTAAGCTGTTATGAACACATTCCTTTGCTCCTTCTGATCTCTGCTCTGGGTACCTGGTGATTGCAGATACAATTTTAGATGTTGCTTACAACCTTTAGAACCCTGAATGGCCTGTAATTGACCCTATACCATCACAGCAATTAAGACAATACTAGGCAGCATGAACAGTCAGATTATATTTTCCAGGACCCAGGCCAGAGCTCTTCGGGGAAGGCCCTAGCATTTGAAGCTCACTCCCTCTGGTGGTCCACCAGAGCCTCAATTTGGCAGTCTCTGGGAACAATGTAGGTGCACTTATTTGGCCAGAGCTTTTCGTTAATTTCTCGCCCCCTTTTCATAGCCTGGCAGCAGAAAGGTAATATGGGTAGAACAGTGGCTCATAAGTTACCTTTTTTTTGTGGGGGGTGGGGATGTACAATTTTGTACATTCCTAACTTTTTGTTAATAGCATCTTGTTGTTCAGGTCAGAGTAGGGTCTAAAACCCCCACAAACCTTTCGAGGTCCAAATGTTCTTCTCTGAATTACTCAGACTCTCAATTCTCTGCCTGCAAAGAAAAGGAGAGATCCATCCTCTCATTTATGAGTCTTATTGCTTAGACTTCATTAATTAACCTAGACACAAGCTACTGATCTAAATGTTTAGGAAGCAGCTAAAAATAGTGAGCCAGTTCAGTGGCACCTCATCAAAAAATTTTCAGGACTTTCCACTTGTCCCATTCCCCCCCCAGAGGCAGCGCTATTTATGCAAGAAAATAAGGAAAACAAGTTTATTGAAAATTTCTTGGCTATTTAGGAAGCTGATGTCTCTCTCAAGATCTCCACTATGCAGCTAATATTTTACTTTCTTGCTTGTGATCCAGACTGCTCAGCTACTTCTCTCTGATGCATCTTGAAACCCTGATCCAGCAATGTGCATGCTTACTTCTGACTTCAGTGGGACTATTCATGTGCTTAAAATTAAGATGTACTTATGTTCTTTGCAGAATTAGGGTCCAAGTGACTTCAGACTTCTACCCACTGCTTTAGCTCTAGATCCTGTATTCCATTAACAGAAGCATAGCTCTTTTTCCTTCTCTAAATCTTCTTAGGTCACTCAAGTCTGTCTCTCTGCCAGCGCACGATTGTCCTTTACAGTATATTTTCTAAAGCTTTGTCAAGTTTAATTTTTCTTTTAAACAAGCCCTAGGAGACTCTCCATTATTATCTATAGCAATTATATCCTGGTTTTTTTCAGGACTTCAGCCCTTGAAAGGCAAGCTATTATGTACTAAAATGTTGCACTAAGAATCAAAATATTAATCTGTCTCTATAAACTAAATTCTGCCCTCTGATGCATGCATGCATGCAGTCCACTCTCAAACTTCACTGGAAGTTGTGTATGGCTAGGTGAAGGCAGCATTTGACCTTCTATTTGTATTACACCTCACACACTTGCATCTTTTCCTTATTTGCTTAGGAAAATATTGTTCAAAAAGGTTGAAGTGTCTTTAGTCTCTCCAACTGTCTAAAGATTGTAAATAAACGCTTCAGCACAATAAATTTAGCAATTTTGACCCTTCAAAGTACAGCAGGCCCTCGCAAAAATGTGCATCTATATAGCATAAATTCAGGTATAGCGCAGTCTCGGCCCTGGATCCCAAATTTAGTAACTTTAATTGGAATCCATGGTAACGCGGTCCCAGTATTAACGCAGTACTGTGCATGGACCCCAAATCCCATGTTCTAGCAAGGGTGTACTTACCATACCATCTTTAACAACATTAACCATGATTAACATTAACCATGAAAGTAAAACAAAGGCAATATACTTGAAAAAAAAATATTTATTCATCTTTCATACACTGTCAGTTTGGAAAAATAAACATTTAAGCAATATGGATAAACCACTGTAGTTAATCAAACTTAGGTCCTGATCCACAGAAGCACTTGCATCTTGAACGCATGACTATCACAAGCTTAAAAGTTAGGTGCATGCACTGCTTTTCTGGATCAGGCCTTATTATGCAATTGCTACACATCTCATTCATCCAGGCTGCCTGAGTCCCCACCAATTGCTCTTGATGTTCTCTACAGCACAGTCTCCCAACCAACTTAAAATAGCAAGGGGAAAATAATAAGGAATTCATCAGCACTCTTCCTTCTGTCCCCCCCCCAGTGTTAACAATCACTCCTTTTCACAGAAATTCCTTCCAGTTCTGCACACTTTTTAAAATTTCTTCTTCAATCTTTGTTTTGCTGGCTCATTCGTTGTACTTAGCCAATTTTAGCCTGGGTATAATGTTCATAGACTGAAGTTCTTGGAATAATAGTTTACAGGCATATGGAATGCGCAGGGATGACACATGGCAAGAGGACTTGCAGTAATGGCACCTAGGGAAACAACAAAAACAAATTCATTGCTGGTTCATACGTGAAGCTCTGCTACAAATATCAAATGGTTCTTGTATCCCACTGCATTTAAACCATACATTTTCTATGGTCCCCATCTTTGAATGTGCTGAGCACTCTGGCCCTATTCCAATATGTAAGGACGTGAATATCTGTAAGTCCCTGAATAATCTCATTGAAGTCAACAGGATTACTCACGTGCTTAAAGTTAAGCCTGGGTTTTACTGGATTGGGACCTGAGCGCTCAGCATCTTGCAGGACTGAAAACTAGATCCCCCTCACACACTGGGAACAGAGCCACTCAAGAGACAGCATTACATAAACAGTGGTCAAGAAGACTCAAAATCTAAATATTTCTAAACATTTGGCTAGTTGTTCAGCTTCCATCCTATTCCTTTTCAAAATCGATAGCGCAAGGAGAAGGAGCCTCCAACCTTTGTTCTCTCATCTGAGATTTCTCCTATTGGCAACGTATCCCAAATCCATTCACACTCATGTAGGACTATGCTGAATATTTCTCTCTCCTCCGACCTCCGCAAACAACCAACCAACCAACCAAAGCAGCACAGGTTGCAATTAAAATGGGAAATTAGTGAAGCAGCCTTTAAATGTTCCCGCTACTGGTCACTCAGGGGAACAGACTCTCATGATAATTTAGGGAGGTTTTTTTTTGTTTGCTGTACAATTATTTTTAGTACATTTGTGCAACTGGGCACTTCAAATAGATTAGAATGAAAATGCCCTTTGTTCAATAGCCTAATATCAGACTATCAAGCATTCTACAGATTATCTTTATCTTCTGTGGCGATAAGAGCCAGCAAAATAAAATTTAGTATTTACGCCCCCTCCCTCTAACCTTACACATCGTATGGAAAATTGGAAACTCTTCCTCAAATATCACATTGCTACTTTCCCATTTCTCATTCCTTGATTCATTTTGTTCTCCATAATACTTCATGAAGTTTAGAAAGCAATCCACTGAGAAAATTCAGTAATTCATGAGTCTGGAATTGGTTATCAATCTTTTCAACCTCTAGATGCAGGTTCAAATCCTGTCTCAGACTATTAGGTCCTAAACTTCCTATTTGATGGCTGTTTCTTTGAAGGCTCATTCCAAAGTCAATGGGAGTTTTGCCAATGTCCACAATGGTGAGAATCAGTGCTTACTCGGGCCACTTAATTCTGCTGTCCATGTGTCTGATCCAAAACCCACTGATGTCAATAGCATCAGGCCCAGTGAACTCAACGGAAGTTTCAAAAACAACCTCAATGGGAGATGGATGTAGTAAAGAAGCAGACCGCGGCTCAAATTCAGACTGCCAGACACTTTTAACTGGACCCCGAAATCTTTTTTTATTTATACTTATTACAATTATTATTATTTTTTATTATTATTTTCTCTGGAGTCTGAACCTTGACCATACCTTTACCAAGAAATTTGGACCTTGACAAAAAATAATTGGCAACCTGTGGTCTTGATTTAAATTAAAATTTAGAGATTTTGTATTAAACTACCAGGGTTCCGTTCTTGTTGCTACAGTTTCAGGATCAGAGTGAAAAATCTATAATCCTACAATTTAAATCTCTTCAGCATACATTGATTATATATGAAACAGCATATGAGTTGACCATAACACTAAATAACACAATGATAAATGGATGATAAAATGAACTAATTTGCTACAAGACCTTTGATTCCGAGAGCCAGGACCAAAGCCTGCTGTAGTTATTCCATCAGACCATGCCACTTCTTCCCTGTCCTGAACTATTGATGATAAATAAGGGTATGTTTATGTCACGGAGGTCATGGAAATCACAGAAGGTGTGACTTCCAGAGACCTGCCCTCACATTTTCTGCTTCAGCCCCAGAGGCTGCAGGACTCTGGAGCTGGCAGCCAGTGGGGCCCTGGCAGGATTCCAGCGACAGGCAACAGCAGTGACAAGCAACACAGCCCCCTGCAAGGTTCCAGGACAGGTGACAGACTCCTGAGGGGGCCCTCCTCAGGGTTTCAGTGACAGGCAACAGCCTTGCAATGTGTGGGGAGAAGGACGCCTTGGGCAAGCGGCTGGGGTGTCCTGTGTTCTCTTTGGGAAATATGGTCACCCTGCAGCTCCCAGCCGCTGTGGATGAAGGGGGAACCCCACAACTCCCAGCCACCACGGTGGCAGGGGAAACCATGGAGCTGCAGCATCAAAAGTCACAGACGGGTCAATGCCTCTGAATTTTTGTTTATTGCCCGTGATCTGTCCGTGACGTTTATTAAAAATAACCATGACAAAATCTTAGCCTTAATAATAAATCATGCTGTTCAGGAGCTACTGATTTTTCAAGAAATTCAAGGCTGCCCTGACCTCTACACGCTCCATATTTTGGAGTCCTTCATTACCAACTGATCTCTCAGCTAGCGGTACAGCAGCATTTACTACAGCACTCCAGTTCAGGTTGAAGAATACATTGTACCCAACACGATTTGCGAGTTGAACAAAAAGCAGGATCTTGACTTGACTGAAGACAATAATAAGTTAGTAAGAGAGAACCAACTGTTTATGGAGAATACCTGTTCCAATCGGGCATTATTGTTGCTTGAACCAATAGGCACTGTTACACAACTGGACTGTTGAGGCTAACTGTTTCTAAAGAAAACAGAGCTCATTTTTTTATTTGCGGTAAATCTTTTCCTCATTGTCAATTTATATTTGTATGAGACACAGAAAGTTATGAGAAAAGTGACCATTTTCTGAGGTGGACATAGCAACGATTACAGAAAATGGAGCCAGTCACATGTGCCACCACGGAGCTCTCTATAGGGCATGACATTTCTGCTTCTAGTCATACCCTTGCCCAGTCTGGGATCAGGGCCAGAAGTGGTACAGAGATTTAACAGGATCTTTCTTGGAACTACATGGAAAATGCACCTCATAGCTCAATGGTGGGCAGGGCAAGTTGAGACTGGCAGACAGACATGATATTATGGGGAGAAGTGTGGGTTATGTTCTGAATGGTCACATGTCCTTATCTATCTCAGTATTGGTACAGTACAATCCCATACTGTCAGAGGTCTGCCTACAAAATATAGATGGAAAGCGTGCATGTTTAGAGATGTGCAGTGCATAGCTCAAGATACGTGCACTAAGAGAGCCAAATTCAGCCCTTGTGTAAATAGACAGCTATTCAGTGCAGTGTAAATTACACTCAAAGGCTGAATTTAAACCAGAGGCCAACATTTTCTATGCCATACATTTTCAAATACCCCAAATATTGCACCTGCACAATTTTCCAAAATATTTATGGTCTCCTATGTGTCATGAACATCTTCAGCGTGAAGATCAAACCCCGTTTGCTGTATTCATCAGAGCATGGTCATTTAACTCCATGGGACTATGCACAGGAGTAAGGAGAGTAGGACCTAGTACTCAATTGGTAACCCACAGTGAATTTTTTTTAAACCTTCGCTGGGAGACTCTCAGCTACAGGGGTTCCCCCTTGCCAACAGAGGAGCAAATCCTGCCACTGAGGTCAGTATGTTGTTAATTCCCTCAGGAAAGTATTATCCAGATGAACCACCCTAGATTGGATATACATGTTAGAGAGACATCTTATACGTAACCATTTTTTCATGGTGACTAGTGTCCTTACTGTCATCTACAGAACAATGCGTTGCTACAAGTTTTCCCAGACCTCACTGATGTTTGAGTCTCTGACAAAAGCCAGCTGAGAGGTTCTGAGCTGCTCTAATTACCTAGTTTCTACTGTGTGGCTCATTACAGGTCACTTGCTGCAACTACAGATGGATACAGTTTATTTAATAACTAAAACCACCCATTATTGATTATTCTTCCCCACCAGGAAGCTTTTGACAGAATTAAGACTGTTTTGAATGTCTATTCCTCACTCTGGGAGAAACTTCACCTACAGTTTACAAACTTTGAACTTTGCAACAAAGTTGAACAAACAGGGTTTGATTGCTTAACAAACCCCTAATTTAAAAGGCTTAAAAACTCATTTTTTCATCCTCACTGGTAGAAGGATCCATGAGTTACTATATGGAGCCTGATTCCCCCCCAGCTCTTCCAACTCCTTGAAGGACCCATATTGCAGCCGTCATCTTTGTTAAGACTGGCCACGTCTGTATTTGAAGCTGTACAAAGCAGAGCCTTACACAGGCAGAAGGAGTTGCTGTTGAGATACATAAGGTGTTTTCCTTTCACTCAGAAAGGGATTACACTCTCAGCCCATCCTTGCCTGTGGAGCCAGAGCCTGGTACTGGAAAATGAAACCAGGTTTCTTGCTCCGGAGAGCATAGCGCTTATCACACATTCATTAACCTGGCCCAAATATATATTTTTGGTATCGTGACAGTGGTTCAAAGAGTGCACTTGGCACTCACGAGGAGAGCAACACCTGTCTACACAGCTGTTTAACAGGAGAGATTCAAGTCACAAACAGTGATTTAGTCTTCTCTCCCAGGACTCCACATCAAACCAGAATTTAACCAATTATAAAGTACTAAACAATCCAAATATGGTCTTCTCCTAAGCCTGACATCTTCAATAGCCATTGGCTGAGTCATATGACAAAAGCAAACTAGGAATCCAAACAGTTTAAACAACATTAACGGTAAGAAAACCAACAGGTGGCATCCTGCTGCTAAGTAGTTCTGCTGTTATTTATTTGTATTGCAGCACTGAGAGACCTGAACCAGGGACCAAAGATCTATTGTGTGTTACACTCTCCTCCCTACCCCCCATGCATGGATGCACACTCATGCACACTTGCTCTCTTAAAAAAAAAAATCACTGATCATTGAGGGATGTTCAGAGCAGGCTTTATGGAATAAGGGTGTTTAGCAACCTCAGTGCTCAGACCATCCACCTAGATTTCAGCTATAAGAGCACAAGAATAGAGAAAAATAAAGAGTTACTCTCTTTTTGGGCAAAACGCATGCACATCAAAATGATAAAAAAAAGATTCTTGGACACCAAGACCAAAAAAAGCATCCCATCTCTTTCACATTCAAGAGCAAGACTTACTTTCAATCTACTTCCTCACCCATAACATACTATGAAAAATAGGCAGACAAACTTCCATGGTTTCTAATAACAAAGATGTATTCCTGGCAACTTACTGTATAGCCTTATACACAGTACACCAAAATCATAGTAGAAAATAAAGGCAACTGAGATCCAAATCCACACCATTAAGAGGTGTTGCATCCAAATAGTCTGGGCCTCTAATTCCATGATTGCAGTACTTGAGGAAAATGCAATTAGTCTGCACATGATAAAGCTTGCACTAGGCTAGAATCCAGGACAACAGTAACATCATCATCTTATCTGTAGGGAAATTTTTTTTCTAAGGCGGTGGCATTTGGTTAGAGGGAGGCTGACAAATGGTCACGTTCCAATAAGGAAGCTCCATCCTTGCTGGGCTAGTCGTGTTCTGCCTTTCCGCAGCAACCCATGCATCTTTCTAACATCTCCAACAGGTGTACCTTGTCTTGTGTTCCCATAGTGAAAGGAAGTATCTATCAGGATGCTCCATATAGGAGCCAGCCGGGGGAGGCAAAGCACAAATGGTGGCAATGTGGGTCACGGAATGGCTGTTTGCCTCACGGGTTTTGTGATAGGCATTCCACAGCTCCTTTACTTTAACACTGCACCGCGGTCTGGTCATGGCCCTGTCCTTGATATCTGCCCGTAAGTATCGTAATTTCTATGGGTGGAGCGCAGCTGAGACGGCACAGCTTCCTCCCTCCAAACACTGATGAGGTCCAGCACCTCACCATCGCTCCATACTGGGGATCACCTGGCACGAGGTGCTGAGAGCACTCCATGCCTAGCTGAGCAAGCAGGAAGGGGATTTTCAAAATTCCCAGGGAATTTAAAGTGCAGGTCTAATGTTTGGTCACTTGAGGACAGGGCAGCAGAGTTCAAAAGTGATGACCAGAGTTGCTAGAACAGGCATTGTGGGACACTTCTGGAGGCCAAATCAAAGCACATTAGGTGTCCACACTGGCGCCGCGGCGCTCCAGCGAGAGCACAACAAACATTATTCCTCTCTGGGAGGTGGAGTACCAGGAGCGCTCCAGCCACAGCATCAGAGCGCTCCACGTGCCTTGCCAGTGCGGACAGGTAGTAAGGTAGAGTGCTTTTGGTGGCTTTATTGCGCTATAACGCGCAAGTGTAGCCAAGCCCTTAGAGCGCTACAGATCATACTCTTCAGTGCACTCTGCATGCTGGGCAGACAAGCTCTCAGAGACAATTAACTAAGCCCTGGTCTACACTCAAAATTGCACCATTTTAACTAAAGGTGTTATTTTAAACCAATTTAGTTAAATCCATGCAACTGTATGTGTGGACACTTAAATTAGTTTCCCATCAAACCCATCGAAGAGCCTGTCCCTAGTAGGAGAGATGCAGCAACTGAATTAAGTTGGTTGAGTTAAATTGGGGGACAAACTCTATGTAGACAAGCGCCTAGAGAATGAGAGAGAGGGCAGTATAGTTTCCATGTCAATTCTAACCTTGTCCTGTCTCTCAGACTGCCAAAAGGTACCAACTGTGACTGAGTTTTGGGACATGGATATTTATTCCCACTTTGGGAGATGGACCACGAAGACCAGATTTTGTTTTGCTTTAAATCCTCTGAAACCTCAACTTCATTTAGGACAGAATTTGGCCCAGAGACTACTAACTCATTTCCCACTTTGTGTGATAAGTGCACTACCGAGCCAGAAGGAACCAGTGCCTTAATAATGAAAAGCTCTATATCCTGTTACCAATCCCATGACCAGAATGCATCCTCTTTACATTTAACCGGTCACTGATGTAGATTAATTAAAATGTATGGAAATGTTAACTAATGTTTGCAAAGCACTTGTGTAGTGCTTTTCATCTTCAAAGTGTTAAGTATTATTCTGTGGATGTATTTACTGCGTTAATCAGTTTGCTTCACATAACTTAAAGATTCAACGGCTTTCTTTAAAATGGACATACAGAACATAATACTGCATGTGCAAAATAAGGTTGAAAGAGATCAGGATGTAAATCCACTAACAGGAAAACATTAAAATGAGTCAGCTTACCAGCCAGAATATCCTAGCAAGCCACACTGTCCACAGACATCCACTTCAAAGGCATCACTTGAAATCATCAGTCTCTCCAGCAAAAGCATGCTGGCTCCATAACCTATTAAACAGTCTCGTTCCATTTCTCCAAGACGTAAACCACCATCACGTGATCGACCTTCAGTGGGTTGCCTTTGAAATAAGCAATTTAAAGAATGTAAATAAATATTTCTGGAATGTATGTCCTCAAATTTTAGGAATGTATTCCCTAAGGAATAGTACCAATAGGCTTAAATTAAAAGGTCTACAACCACAGGGCAAATCCTACAAACATTTATTCATGCAAATAGTCCTTACTCATGTGCAAGTAGTAATGCAGTAATTACATGAGTAGGGATTACAAAATCTGGACTATAATTCTTTATTTCACAGATAGATGTAGTTGAATAAATGCAAAAAACATGAGTTTTCATTAATCCAGTTATAACTACATACATACATGGATGCAAAATTAGTAATCATCATATTTACAGAGCATTCACAGTACTAAAGTTTTATTATCCAGCTAAATGAAAACAAAACCAAAACAGATATTGTGTTTTCAGTTGAACATATGTTCTAGCTAACGGGATCTAGAAAAACAAAAAAATTTCACACCACTGATAAAATTTTCAATGAGTCATTTGGTACATGTAGACATGAAAAAGAGAACCCCTACTGGAAAAATGAGATGTTTGTTTTAATTAGACATTTTTTAAAAGCAAGTGTCCTTTTACAGTTTTTTATATAAAATTTACATTCACTTTAACACATATTTTTGCTTTAGGTGCCCCTGGACATATTTTAAAAGCTGTGTTATACAAACAGCTAGTACAGAAATCCCACTTTGACCAATCTTTAAAATAAGTCATAATACAACAGCTAGAAGTATTATGATCTCCCACCAGTGTCCTCTTGGTCTCTTCTCAGCTAGGTAAAATACAGAGGCTTTGCAACATGCCCATCAACGTTTGCAAACAAACATCAATAAACTAACACTATTTGGATCCAGGGTAGCAAGTTCCAAAGCTGAAGGGACCTCGAAGAAAGCCTGGACTGCTGCTCCCTCTCTTTCGTGTGTGTTAGTGAAAGATTCTGAAACTGGAAATAAATTTTAAAAGGACTTTTCTTAACATTTATGCAGTTTGTCCAAGCAGAAATGCAAAACCTACATAGGTTTGTCAGTTCAGTGTTGCCAACTCATGATTTCATCACAAACCTCATGATATTTGGCATTTTACTTAGACCCAGCTCCTGAAGACAAGTGATCATGGGAAAATACCAGCTTTTGTTTGCAAAAACAGTAAGTTTCTGCCTGTGGTGGAGAAATGCTTGAAAATGTGATTCAAGCGCACCCTAAAAGGCTCTGAAACCAGAATGCAAATCAAAATGCAAAACTGGCTAAAAAATTTTTTTGTTTTGTTTACATAAATCTCATGATTTTGGAACATTTTAGGTTGGCAATACTGCAGTCTTTGATTCTCACATACTAGCACACTGCACAGCAACTTTTGGGTTGCAAATAGCAGTTGAATGACAAAAAAGCAACTTTAATTTCTACTTCAATGAGCTATGGATCAGACCCTTAAACACCAAGGGATAAGAAGAATTGTTTATTGTGGTCCTAAAGCACAGGTTTACCTGCATGGTGGAGCTGGATATCTAGATGCGTTGCATCACTGGAGTGGCATAAAGCAGCCCGTGTGTACTAGCAAATCAGGCCTGCAACTTTTGTAATATACCTATTTTGTGTATAATAATTCAAATTATTTTATTTCCATAGTAAAGCTGAAATTTTAGAGTGAAAAGGGGTTCCAAAAATAAATTGCCTCGATAGCAAATTATCCTGCTTAATAACTACGAAAAGTTATCTTAGTTACTAGATCCAATGGATCTTGTCAAGGTTTAAATTATGTTTACTTTTCCAAGAAGTCTTTCCCTTTTTTCTCTCACCATCTTGGGAATGCAAAGCTAATCTGTTTGCAATTCAAATGTGTCCTTCCATTCATGTAACTGGTTTCATTTTCCTCCTCGTTGTGACAATCGGAAGAATCTCTTTACAGTTTAACATCCTAGTTCTCACACACACGGATGGTGGCATCTTCATTGCTCAAACGCTGCTTTAATAATCCTGATGCTTATCCGGCAAGGCTGAGAGGGCCAGATTTTGAAAGGTATCAGAATAAAGATGGACCTCAAGATGCACATAGGCACCTCAGCGCTTTTGAAAATCTCAGTAGGCACTTATCTGCATCTTTATATGCCTACCGACCTTTGAAAATCTGCCTCTGAAAACCAACAACTCCTCTTCCAGTTAATGGAATAATGAAATTCTGGAAAAAATGATGTGTATTCTTTCCTTTCCAGTCCTTATAAAGCTATGGTCTTTAAAGATACAGAGTAAAGCACCTAAGTCTCCCATTTTCAAAACTGGCACAGATGCCTAAGTCTCACTGAAAGTCAATTGGACTTCGATGCTTTAGAAAACTTTACCCAGAGAGTGAGGTTTTCAAAACCTCCTAGAGTGAGTTAGCAGCACAAGGTCTATCACGGTTTCACAAGTGTTTTGTTTTTTTTCACAATTACTATTAAACAAGGAACATAAAATATGTTAAACACTAAGAGACAAATCACCTTCATCTTTTATTTGCTTACTGAACATAGCACATTTCTGATTATACAGCAAATACTCTGCACACATTCTTCAACAATACCTGGTAAGGACAGCTCTTGGGCCTCGAGCTCTGGCATGCATCTTATCCAATACCATATGCTTTAGTTTCTGATAATACACAGGACCAAAATAGATATATGCTTCCAAGGGTTCCCTAAAGGAATAAAAACAATAAACACAATCTTCTTGGTCAGCTCATTTTTACCTTAAGATATGAAACAGTCTACTAGATAGGAACAGTGGCAAAGCAATTTGAAATAACCCAGGAGTCATGAATTATTTAAAAAATGCATTTGGACTTTTAGGACAATCTGCAATGGAGTCATGAATAAATTTCTAGAGACTAGTTTGGTAGTGCTTCCTCATAACAGTACAGTGTATTACCATACATTCACGTGGAGAATAAGGCTCTCATTCTGCAACTGATAGCATAGGGGCAGACTGCTATACCTGTGCAAAACCCACTGAACTTCAGTGAGACTGTGTGGGTGCATTTCACCTGTGTACTATCAGTTGCAAGCTAAGACTCACTGTTCGAGAGAAGTGGAACGGTGATTGAAGATATTATTATTCACATCACTTAATTTGTATCATTCATACAGCTTATGTTATCAGTAGAAAGAAATGCATGCAGAATGTATACTTAATTTAGGGATCAATGAGTAAATAGGGCACTTGTATCTAGGTGTCTCTTGAATTCATTTATATTCTAATTGTCTTGCCAACTACCTTATTCCATATGTTGATTTTCCTTTCCATTGAATACATTCAATTTGTTTCTGGAGGAGTGGAGGGAGGTGGGGGAGACTGGGAGGAATAGTGAAAAAGCAGAAAAGTGGGATTAAGACACCTTTTTAAAAAGGCAAACATGTTGGGCCATATGGGTTTTTCCTGTTCCTAAACTATCTCATGTTCTTTGAACTCCTTGTCTCTGAAGACAGTCTTATCAACACAGCAGGAAGTTACAAAGCAGACACCTATGTAAGATTGAATCACTGTATAATCAACAAAAAAAGCACACACATATATAGCCCAAGGAACAGACACCTGTCTCCAATTCCTAATTTTACAGAACTATTTTAGTAAACCTGACACTGCAAATAATACTCTAAGGATACATAAAAATTGCTGCCAATTAAAAAAAAAAAATTACTTAAACATTGCTCTTTCCTCACTCCTATTCTGAAATGCCTAAATTTTTGCAGCAGATTCTTACCCAGTGATGCCAGATGTTACGTAGTCCTTCCCTAAGTAGTTATACCCATGGCGAATGAGATCTTCACACACATCCTTAACTTTACTACCTCCAAAAGCTGTTCCATAGTGAAATCTGCCATCTAGGACACCAGCTTTCCCTGCCAAGAGCTCAATTAATTTTCCCACCTGTGCAATGGAAAACATGAGAAGTTATATATCAAGGAAGTACTCTTCCTTTTATGTTACACCTCTGAAACATCGCCTCAAGTTTTAAAATTTAGCATCTTAATACAGGACTGACAATTCACTGGCAGATGGAGGGCAAGACTTGCAAATGCACTGTCACTTAGCTTGTCCTCATCACTCACATTTGGAAGGTGAACAGGACCTACTGGTCCCCACTATCAGAGAACCAAGGAGGTTAGAATGTCATAGATCGGAAGCAGAAGTAGAGGAGAGAAAGACAGTGGTGACAAAAAAAAAAAAAAAAAAAAAAGAAAACATAGAAGGTAAAAACCAACAAAGGAAAATAAATAAAGGCTGAATAAATAAAGGGCCAGATGATAGCCTCATTAGCAAGGCAGTGCAAAGGCATAAGGGGGTGCAAAGCACTCATGTCTATGTACCAGCTACTTTCATTATGGACAGTAACACATAGACAGTAATATGAGGAAGCAGGCTCTGTAGAACTTATACTTTCCCCACCCAGCTTGATGGAGTCTCGGCTCTGCCCCCAGGTATGTTCAGTGACATAGATAGCTATGCTGGCATGTTGGGGAGAATATGCTGTGCCTGGCACAGACTCAAAGGCTATATTCTGCCTGGAGCAGTAGGGAGACCGGATGTGAGATTGTGATTTGGAAGCTCTCAGGAGTCACAATTTCCCCCTCAGTTGCTCCCTATGCTGCGCAGATTGTTAATGTCACAGGCTCACTGAAAAGCAGGAATATCCTGAAGAAAAAGTATGTATTAGAGAAACAACAAACATTGAAAGTCAATGAAAAATATTTTGAAGTTTAATAAGAGAAGAAAAAAAGGCACATGAGCTAGAAGAGATGCATCATGGTACTGAAGGAAGAGGGAACTGAATAGGAAGAGTGAAAGAATAAAGCAAGAGAGCAATAAGATGATTATATTTTACAGAAAGCTGGCTTTCAAGTCAGGATCTATTATTTCATGGTGGTTTAGCAGTTTCTTGCCAAAAAGAAATTTGGAATCTGAAGTTTTCCTTGGTTTCTTTTTCAAAACTTAACCAGTGTGCCAATTTTCCACCCATGCATTGACAAACACAAAAATTGAGCTTTTTATTTTCACTCTTTTTTGTTAAATAGTTCAATGAAAACCATTTTTTATTTTAGAGAGTTAGTCAAATACTCTATTAGGCCTCAATCCTACTAACACTTTAGCATCCAGTTAAACTTACTGTCTGAACAGTCACCGGTACATAAGTGTATAGACTGGATTACAATGATTTGAATAAATCCAAGCTTACCTACCCATCAGTGACAGAGTCAGAACTATTACTGTTAACCTTGTGTTTCTCTCTCATGCACACTCTCTTTTGAAGCACACCGATGAAGGCCAGAAGAATAGATAGGTAAACTTCCCTTGGAATGAAGAAAGCTGATGCATAGCTTAGATAGCATGTCTTAAAATGGTGTTAAGGGAAGGTTAGTATCTTCTCTCACTCAAATGACTGAATCACTTCTATATTTTTCTTTCCTACAAGTCTTAGGCACAGCACTTCATGCGTGGGATGTCCAGAAACTATATTACCATTTATTTTATCTCTCATATTTAGATATCTTATGACATATAAAAGCAGCCCACCGAAGAATCCCAGGGCAGACCCCATGGGACAGAATGAAGACTGAAAGAACATCTTAAATGCAATGCTGCATCTGGTTGTCCAATTTTCACACCTTGTTTACTGTGGTTAATCCACTTCACTTTTTATTTTTGGAACAGTGTCTTTTTAATCGGAAGGCAAATTACTAACCGTCATACGCGATGGGAAGCCGTGAGGATTCATAATGATATCTGGACAGATTCCTGTATCACAAAATGGCATGTCCTCCTGAGGTACTATCAGCCCACACACCCCTAGAGAAGAGAAAATATTTCAATTCACAGAAAGCAAGATTACATCAGGACTGACATGACCAAACTTTCTTATTCTTCAGCCTCTCCCCCCTCTTTCTCACGGGTCACTTTTTAGCAAGAATAAATTCCATTACAACAATGACAGTCCACACCATTCAAAACAGAACCAGCGAAGTTAACATACCCATACATAAAAATGTCAGTGGTAATAATTTGCTCATTCACTCTGATAAGGCATTGGAAATGAAAATATCGGTTACATTTTTCAAAAGTGATTAAAGATTTTGGGTACTTAACTTGTGACACCTTAAAAGGGACCTAATTTTGAGAATGGATGCTAAACGCTTCCTGAAAATCAGACCCCTTTAAGATGTCTTGCTGGGCACTGAAAATCACTAGTCTTCCCCGCCCCCCAAATCTTGGCCAACATGCATGAATAAAGCTTTTGACTGAAGTCAAGCCTTTGAGAAAATGGACCCAAAATAATATGTTTTCTGTTGGTACTTATTTATTGAGCAAAAGACTGCGTACTTGGAGCTTTCTGAAACCAAGGAAAACACGATCAAGTCCCAGACACCTTACAGTTTGTTAGACAGATATGGACCCCTCTACACTTAAAAAAGTTTCCATAAATGTCAGTCATGATAGTTTAAAGATCATGGGTGGGGGTAAGCAGGTTACAAATTCCAAAAGCTAGTCAGAAGTGTGAAACCCGTTCAAATTTGTTTAATACACTTTACAAACCTTTCCTCCCCAATCCTGAACATTATCTCCCATACCAAATTTAACAGATTAAAAGACCACCACCTTACAGGGCATACAGACTGATGTTGCATCTCAAATCAGGTGTTAAAATGCAAGGACTAAAAACCCTATTCCTTTGAACCAAGCCTAGTGTTTCAGTCAATCTTTTCCAGAAGTCCTCAGAGTGGAAAGAATCTGCAATCTATTTGAGATCAGCCTGGCGCAACTGCCAGAGCACACTTTGGTCAGAAAAGTTCTAGTCTGGATGGGGCTCAGCAAAGACTGGGGGTGCTGGTTACAATCCTAAAAAGGCATCCCCCAACCAGCCAGTTCACAGAGGGATATTGGCGTCTGCTCAGGAGGGAGCTCCTCATCCACTGTCCAGTTAAGACAGGGATAGGTGCACGGGACAGAAGTTAACAGAATGAGAATGGTAAGTATGGGGGAGGGGAAAAAGGGGAAGACAACTGGAGCTTTTATATTTTTATGTTTAGTTTGTAATCTAATACAGATTAATTTTCACTCTCTCTTTGCAACAAACCATTAACAATCCTTTCCTCAGAAAGATGTGATCATTTGGTGAAAGCAGATTAGAATACAAGAGTTTTTATTAAATCTTCTGCATACTACATGTTCCCCCACCCCTCAAAAATATTTATGGATATATAAATTGTGAGTTTTCCGTAATTCCCTTCCACTTCTAATGTTTTCATAGATTGCATGTGGACTAAGGGCACCTGTAAGCCAAAAATTCAATTTTAGCTAACTTAAAATTACTTGGGGCTCTGAAAACCCTTTAATATGCCAAGACGGTTCCCATAGCAGACAGCCACTGTGTTGTTTGTTTTGTGTGAAAGTAAATGATAAAAGATCCATGAAATCGACACAGAAAGGCAGAACAGCAGAAAGAACTGAGGGCTCTCCATCATAGCGGCTTCTACCCTCTGCTGACTTGTATAACAATGGAATCTACACATCCAACTGCAGATCTAACACAGCTGTGCATTTCATTAGATGAAGAGCACTAGTGACACAAGTAAATAATTAACTTATTCTGGTCCGCTGACTGTGCTTATGAGACCAGTCATAGCTGACAGATTTTAATACAAGTTAACACAAAGAGAGCATAATGAGCTTAGAAGTTAAAACAAAATATTTAGACAGAATCTGATGATCTGAAACTGAGTAGGCTGTTCTTAAAGTCCCCTATTTCAAAAAGAAGTTCTAAATCTTAGTTCTAAATCCAGATTTTGATTTTTTTTTTTTAAAAAAAAGTACAATGTTGTACATCTAGATTTGCAGACCACGACTGAAGATATTTTCCTACCCCACAATTTTAAGACCATCTAACACAAGGTTTTTTCATCTTTGGGAAATAATCCCCAGAAACTTTATCTATTTTTTAAAAATCTTAATAGTCTGTGTAAGTATGTTAATAATGTATTTAATTTAAAAACTAATTTTCTCAGGACCTTGGAAAAGCACAGAACACAAAATTAATCATACAGAAAATTTGACATTAAACACTATTTTCATGTTCATATTTTAAGACCCAGATTGCATGTCCCAACTCAGGCAGAATTCTTGACCCACTGTTTGCAGCACAACCATCTACTGGTGAAAAGCAAAAACACATTGCAGAGTTAAAATCCCTGGGGGCCAGGGGAGGGAAGACAACAACCACACACCCAAAAAGGTAAATTAGCGCTAATCAGTGTTGTCTTTCAGCAATGAAAAATAAAATGAAATCAGCCATCACAACAGCAACATCACTTTGAAATTGGACAATAGAGCATTACTCCAAACATGTAGAATATAAAACAACCTCAGGATTTAAAGAATTTTCCCTGTCCAAGTATGAACTGAAATTCACTTTACCTACTGATTTTTCATCATGCCCAGCTTCAGAAAAAGAATACGCTCTCAAAAGTAGGGTATAAACTTCCTCTGTGGCATTAAAAAGGAAATAGTTTTGTCTGAATTCCCAATTTATCATTCTTAGGGAGCTAAAGGTTTTGCTCATCATGTCAAAACCTTTTTCTCCCTCAGATGTATATTTTAATTTATACCTCAGAGTCTCGTGTAATCTTATTTCCCCATCATTAAATGTCTGATCTCTTGTGAGAGATGTAGTCGGAGACTGATTTACTTTAGAATGTCATACTATTATGAGCCACATTCTGCCCTCACCTACAAGTTTCAGTTCTCATATTGGGGACAGAGCTGAACATCCATAGAGAGTTCAGGAAATAATTCTGCGTGTTCTTCTACCGGGGATGAAAGTTGCTTTTTTATTTAAAAAGTATGTGGACTTAACGTTAGGCTCATACTTGTAAGCAGATGCTTTCTAGGTCTCTGCCTATTCCCTTTCACTTCTAATGTTTTCATAGATTGCATGTGGACTAAGGACACCTGTTAAGCCAAAAATTCAATTTTAGCTAACTTAAAAAAACAAAAAGGACCATTTTAATTCCGGAATAAACTTCTGCAAAGAATGTATTGTTCAGATGACACATAATATAAACATTAAAAAAAAAGATGTTACTAAAAAGGTCTTATTCCAAATATTTCAATATAGATTTTATAAACTGAACAGCATTCTTTTTTAAATCCAATTAATGAGAAGTCCTCTCTAGTGCTTTGTAAAACAGCAACCGAATAAATGAAATCTTTTCGAGCAACTTTTCTTCTGAACAGAAGATAGCTAAGAGCTGTTCTTCAACTGGCACCATACTGTGTTCAGATACGTGACAATTTCCTGACTACACATTGGCAACACTTCTCAATTGGATCCATGTGGACATAAATGGTAATCTGGATGGAATCCCACTCTGTTCATGGACTAGGGTCTGGCAACATGGATCTCTTTGCAAGATCAGGGTCTTAAAGACACCTTGATCTCTTCACTTTTTTTATTGAGAGATTTTATTTTTCCACCTGTAGAGACTCAAAACTCTAGAATTTCTGTCCCTTATTCTTCTAGGCTAGCAGGTGTGAATTTAACACTCTAACACACACTGTTTAACAATCAAAAATATCCAGCAGTAGGGATAAGTCTCTTTCACAAGCCACCATACAGATACTTTCTGTAAATAAAACACACACTCACAAATGAAAAAATTAAAAAGTCAAAACAACCTAATACGTAAAAGCCTAATTACTGTCAACAGGCGGCACATTGGAGAGCAAAAGGGACTAACTTACATGAACAGAAGTGGCAGCAGCAGTACTACTAATTTCTGCAAGAGAGGTGAGAAGAAGCCCACTACTGAATAAACTTGTTTAGCTCCCTTATTCTTATGCGGTCAGAAAAATAACCTTAATTCCCTAATAGGTGTACTCTGGATTTTTCAGTACTAGAGGTGTCCAATGACAGAGTACACACTGGAATTAAAGGGATGGGATAAACTTCCAAAAAGAAGGCTATTTTCAAATACAATTGTTGTTTTATAGTTAGAAAGTATTTTTGGGGAGAACAGGTTTACAGACAAGTCTACATAACATATGGTACCAGGTATGTTTGCTTCAAATTTCTCTAATTAGCCATCATGTTTATTGCACAACTATATACACAACTCTGGGGGGTGGGGGGGGGAGGGGAGAGAGGGGAAGAGTGCTAAATCACATTAGCTTTCTTCAACAGCTAACTCATTTACAGATCTATCATATCACTTGCTACATCCCATTTGACATAGGAGAGAAAGACGAACAGAATTAAAATTAACAGATAAATAATGCATAAGTAAACTTGATTAGCTTGCTTATTAAAAACATCATTCTAAATGAGAGGAGGCGCTAGAAGACAATACAGTTTGTACACGGCTTTCCCATGAGCTGCTGAATGGCTTGATGCGATAAATTTGCATAGTCTGAAGCACACAAAGAGCTGATTAATTGAAACCCTTACAATGCTTCTGGAAGCAGCTATTGTAAAACAATAACCATAGGAACTTTACAAAATACACATGGCTGAATGAGTCAAGAGCTTAATAAAATGTGTGTTCAGGATATACTATAACAGAATAAGAGATTTTTATTTTGTGCCATAAAATGCAAAACCAGCCTAATTTCAAAGGTTCAGTTGGGGATTTACTGAAAAGGTCAGAAGGTTACCTGTTTGCTATTTGAGATAAAAAATGCTGTAATTTAGTTCTTAAGACAGCAAGTTAAGCTTAAACAATCAGGAGTGCTAAAGGAAAGTCTATGGGATTTCATTTTCTTACACTTAACTTCTCTATATAAAAATATGGCAAAAATCTTCCCATTCCTAATCCCAAGCAAGTGATATCCATCTCAGATCTCTAGAGTTGTCATCTAACATTACATATCAGTAGATATCAAGCCTATTTTTAAAATAAATTTCAGCTTAATATCACTCCAATCTATCATTTAATATGTATTAGACCAATAGATATGTTTATTAGATATAATACCTAATGTTATGAAACAATATGAAGTATCAAATTAAGAGTTGCATATGGGAAAATGCTACAAATATTTTATTTCACATGCTCCTTTTATACATACAGAACAAGTATTCTTTAACAGAACAGATAAGCAGCATAGTTTTTTATTTTGTCCACATCAAAAAATAAATAATTATCAGTTTACATGTGGAAAAATATTGTGCTCACAGCAGCTGCTCAAATCAAGTCAGAATTCAATAAAGTAAACCCCAAATAAGACCACACTAACAGATATGTGGTATTGCAATAAAATTTATATAGTTCACAATGCAGTAAATAGATTCTATTGTGACACTAAAGAACATTATTCATTTAGGAAAACAAAGATGGTCTTTCATGAATTTAAACTTGCTTCCTTGTCTTTAGAGTAGTTTAAGTGTAGATACTTCAGAAAGGTTTAATCCTTTATCTTAGATCTTCAGCTATTAAAAAGCTTCTGTTTGCCAGTTCAAACAATCTCTTGCTTAAATACAGTTTTTCCACTCCTCAGGAATACTGTTCAGTATTGCTGCTTAGTTCTGTGATCTAGAGGACCTTTGTTGGAGGTGTTAATCCTTTTTCACATGAGAGACTGAGAAATGTTCTTTCAGAGAAGTGATGTATTGCTTTTTTCACATCAAAGGAGTCTAACTTTTTCTCATTGTGACTTGAAGACAAGCAAGGGGAAATCTGGAAATATAATAATTTAGTTTTGTATGGAATGCAGATGAAGCTTGTTTAGTCCAATGCTCTTTCAGCCTTCTTTACACCTAGAGATGATTTCGCTTGAAGAATTTAAGATAAAAAGAGCAAGGTAGGAAGTTCTCTCACCCTTCTTGGAAACACACAAACAATCCTTCAGTTAAACCAAATGTTGCCTATAAATTGGACAGTAAATGCTCTCTGATGGGTATATATTTGTTTACTAGCATTAGAAGTGTGCCAAGTACTTGGCAGGCAACCCAGACAAGGTCACTGTCCCAAACAACATACAGATGAAGGCTGGAAAGTGGGATACAGCTAGTGATTAACTACATTAATCACTAGCTGTATCTAGGTGCTACGTTAGTTTCCCATTTTGTTTTCATTTCTCTTTCCTCCTTGCTTCTATCTAGTTGATGCATCTTGAAGGGAGGACTGGGGTTACAGGCTGTTTAGAAGAAGCATGCTTAAAGGAAGACTCGAAGGATGAAAGGATATGAGCAGACTGAGCAGATAGTGGTATCCCAGGCCAAGTGGATGTTGAAATGACTGTGGGAGAAAGATACAAAAAAGGCAGCAAGGCAAAAGCTGGTAGCATATATCTAAATTATGAGAGAGACCTAGAAAGCCTTCCATTAAGCTTGCCTAATGGCCTCTTCTCAGAGCATACCTTTCGGAAGATGATTTGAGAGATTTTACTCCACTTTTTCCTAGCTACAGTCCAATTTTCTTGCATTCAAGTCACTTGAAAAATGTGGCTTTCCTGATCTCATTCTTATTTCGACATTTGAAAGTTATCATTACATGAGTTGCCTCGACTTATCCCCACTTACACTTCAAGAGGTGAGAAGACTTCAGAGGAGAAATCGACAATGAAGCGCTTTAAGCAGTGTCCTTCTCACTGAACCAAGAAAAGCTATTACTGTAAACAAAACAAAAAGTGAATTCACTTGCTGGATGTGATTTTGAAGATAGTCTGATTTTTGTAGGATCTTGGCAAAGCCTGCCTGTTGTCTTGTAGCAAGTTGAGCTTATGCTAATTTGTGAGGTAGGTAACTAGCTGTATTCAAAAAGGAAGTGGAGAGAACTGCAGATAATTGTTATAAGCTAATGACAAATTCAGAGATGTCCAACTACAGGTCTCTTATTTTCTTCCACTCTGACTGCCCCACCCCTATTTTTGATGTCAGAGAATGATGTAGTACTCTCCTCAGTATGCCTTTCTCCAACTACTGCTCAATCATTGTTTATGGCTAAGCATTAATGTTGACGCCCAGGTATACCTTTGCCTGCTTCAGGAAACCAGCTTGCCCTGATGTCTTCCAATTTTTCCTTAGCCCTGGTCTACTCTATGAAGTTAGGTTGAATTTAGCCATGTTAGGTCTATTTTATACTCAGTGCGTCTACACAACCAACCCCATTCCATCGACTTAAAGGGCTCTTAAAATCGATTTCTGTACTCCTCACCCGACGAGGGGATTAGGACTAAAAATCAACCTTGCTGGGTCATATTTGGGGTAGTGTAGATGCAATTTGACAGTATTGACCTCCAGGAGCTATCCCAGAGCACTCCAATGTGACCGGTTTGGACAGCGCTTTCAACTCAGATACACAGGAAAAGCCCCAGGAGCTTTTAATTTAATTTCCTGTTTGTTCACCATGGTGAGCTCAGCAGCACAGGTGACCACGCAGTTCCAGAATCGCAAATGAGCTCCCGCATGGACCAAATGAGAGATATTGGATCTATTTTTGTATTGGGAAAAAAAGCTGTGCAGGCAGAACTCCATTCAAAAAGAAGAAATGCCAATATATATGCCAAAATTGCCCCGGGCATGTTGAACAGAGGCTACACCAGGGACACCTAGCAGTGATGCATGAAAATTAAGGAGCTCAGGCAAGCCTACCAAAATACAAAGGAGGCAAACGATCACTCTCGGTCAGAGCCTCATACATGCTGCTACTATGATCAGCTGCATTGAATTGCAGGGGAGACCCTTCCACTACCCCACCGCTGTCCGGGGACACCTGCAAAGGGGAAGTCTCATGCAATAGGGAGGAGGATTTTGTGGAGGAGGAAGAGGAGAAGGAGGAGAATGCACAGCAGGCAAGCGGAGAATCTGTTCTCCCCAGCAGCCAGGAACTTTTCATCACCTGGGAGCCAATACCCTCCCAAGGTAGGTTCTTGGACCCTGAAACCGGAGAAGGCACCTTTGGTGAGTGTACCTTTGAAACACAATACAGGGTTTGAAAGCAAGCGTGTTTAATGATTCATTTGCCCTGAAGACTTAGGATGCATTTGCGGCCAGTACAGCTACAGGAAAAGTTTGTTAATGTGTCTGGGGATGGAGCGGGAATCTTCCAGGGACATCCCTCGAAGCTCCCCTGGAGGTACTCTGAAAGCCTTTTCAGAAGGTTTCCAGGGAGGGCTGCCTTATTTCATCCTTCAAGGTAGGATACTTTTCCACACCAAGCCAGTAGCAAGTAGTCTGGAATCATTGCAGCACAAACCATGGCAGAGAATAGTCCTGGCTTTTGGTCACATCCAAGCAACATTTGGTCTTTATCTCCCTGAGTTAGCCTCAGGTGAGTGATATCATTCATGGTCACCTGGTTGAAATAGGGGGATTTTTTTTTAAGGGAACAGTCAGAGAAGCCTATTCATGCTGAGCAGTTTGCATTTGGCTAGCTAAAAGGGATCATCCTAGAGAACTGCCACGCGGTGGGTGGAGGGAGGGTTGTGCTGCACATCCACCCAAAAACCGCTGACCCTCTTTATAAAATGGCCAACCCAACAGGCATTGATTACTATGGGAAAGGAGGGTGCCGCAGTTTGAAACCATTCCCACATGTTATGAAGGTGGAAGAAGCCAACCCTACATACCCCTTGGCTTACCATGGCTGCCTGCAAACAGAATTATGTTGCCCAGTCATGTGTGATGTCTCACACCATACCAGCAGGCACTCAATATAAAAGGCAAAATGCAACCTTATACCTAAGGCACATGTGCTGTCTACTGTGACTTGCTTGATTCACTGTGAAAGAGTCTCCCTTTTGTTCTCAGAAATGTATCATCTTAAATTCTGCTCTCTTTTTTCCACCTGCAGGTGCAAATGTTTCTACATTCCTCCTAGCATCTCCGTCCTAGAGGTTATCACAGATTAGAAGGTGAAAGAAAAAAATGCACTTGCAATGACACGTTTTCAGAGCTCATGCAGTCCTCCCTCACTGATCGTGCGTTCAGCTGTGCCCTGAGACATACAGTGGCAGAGTCCTGGAAAGCATTAAGTGAGCACAAGGAGAAGAGGCAGGATGCGATGCTGAGGCTGATGGTGGAGCAAACGAACATGCTCAGGTGTCTGGCGGAGCTGCAGGAAAGGCAGCAAGAGCACAGACTGCCGCTGCATCCCCTGTATAACTGCCTGCTCTCCTCCCCAAGTTCCATAGCCTCCTCACCCAGATGCCCAAGAACGTGGGGAGAGGGGGGAGGTGAGGGGGAGGAGAAGAGAGGAGAGGGTCCAGGCTCCTAGCCACTCCAGAGGATGGCCCAAACAGAAGGCTGGCATTCAATAACTTTGGATTTGTAGCGTGGCTACAATAAGCAATGTGGCCTTGTCCTCCTCTCTTTCCCTATCTTGTCAGTTTTTTCTTTTTTTTTTTTTTTTTTTTTTTTTAAAAAAAAAAAAAATCAATTAATAAAGAGTGCATTGTTTTAAAACAATAGTGACTTTATTTCCTTTGCCAGCTGTGATCGAAGGGGGGAAGGTGATTGGCTTACAGGGAATTAAAATCAACAATGAGGCGGGTTTGCATCAAGGAGAAACACACACAACTGTTACACCATAGCCTGGCCAGTCATGAAACTGGTTTTCAAAGCTTTTCTGATGCACAGCATGACTAGCTGTCCTCTTCTAAGTGCACTGGTGTGTGGCTGTGCAAAATCGGCCACCAAGTGATTTGCCTCAACCTCCCACCCCACATAAACGTCTCACCGATATTATGGAGCTCACAGCAAGCAGCAACAACAATGGGAATACTAGTTTTGCTGAGGTCTAACCTAGTCAGCAAACAGTGCCAGCGAGCTTTTAAATGTCCAAATGCACATTCTACCACCATTCTACACTTGCTCAGCCTATAGTTGAACTGCTCCTTACTACTGTCCAGACTGCCTGTGTATGGCTTTATGAGTCATGGGAGCAGGGGGTAGGCTAGGTCTCCCAAGGATAACTATTGGCATTTCAACATCCTCAACAGTAATTTTCTGGTCTGGGAAGTAAGTCCCTTCCTGCAGCTGTTCAAACAGCCCAGAGTTCCTGAAGATGCGAGTGTCATTCACCTTTCCCGGCCATCCCATGTTGATGTCAGTGAAACGTCCCTTGTGATCCCCCAGTGCTAGCAGCATATGTACTAGTTGTCAGGGTGGTCCGGTGCCAAGATAGGGATATGTATTCATCTATTGACCGACCACAGCTAGGAAACCCCAATGCAACAAAGCCATCCACTATGACCGGCACATTTCCCAGAGTCACTACCCTTGATAGCAGTAGGTTAGTGACTCGTTGGCTACTTGGATCACAGCAGCCCCCAAAGTAGATTTACGCACTCCAAATTGATTCCTGACTGACCAGTAGCAGTCAGGCATTGCAGGCTTCGACAGGGCTATCACCACTCGCTTCTCAACCGTCAGGGCTGCTCTCATCTTCCTATTTTTGCTCTTCAGGGCAGGGGAAAGCAACTCACAAGGTTCCAGGAAAGTGACCTTATGCATACGAAAGTTTCGCAGCCACTGGGAATCATCCCATACCTGCAACACTGTGGTCCCACCAGTCTGTGCTTGTTTGCCTGGCCCAGAATAGGCATTCCACTGTATGAACCTGCCCCACTGCTGCCATGACATCACAATTGCCACACTGCGTGCTTTCAGGAACGTCTGCGTCCATGTCCTCCTCATTATTGTCCTTCTGATGGCATCTCCTAGCCAGGTTCTGCACATACTTAGGATAACGCGTGAGGTGTTTACAATGCTCACAGCAGCAGCAGAGAGCTGAGCAGGCTCCATGCTTGCAGTGCTATAGCATCTGCACAGGTAATCCAGAAAAAAAGGCGTGAAATGACTGTCTGCCATTGCTTTCACGGAGGGAGGAAGGGAGCGAAGGAAGGAGGGAGAGGAGACTGATAACATGTACCCAAAACCACCCGTGACAATGTTTTTGTCCCATCAGGCATTGGGAGATTAACCCAGAATTCCAAGGGGCAGCAGAGACGGCGGGCACTGTGGCATAGCTACCCACAGTGCACCTCTCAGAAAATTGATGCTAGCCACAGTATTGAAGACACATTCCGCCAACAATGTGCTTAGTAGGGACACACACAATCGATTAAAATTGACTGTATAAAAATCACATCTTTGATTATTTAAAAATCTAGTTTTGTAGTGTAGACATACCCTTAGATTTAGTGTACCTAAAAATACATGTTCTTTCTCCCCCTCACACTTAAGTCTTCTCTTTTCCATCCTTTTACATTCTCTCTCCTTATTAATTATAATTTCTTACAGGCAGATCAAGTAAAGTTCAATGAATAACAGTAGCTATATGTATCCTAAAAGTTCTCTTGATTCCTTCAAAACCACGTTAAGACTACACCCTGAAAAACACTGGTAAGAGATTTACAGGGCATAGAGAATGAGCACATTTTGTAGAGACTCTGAATTTTTGGAACAAACTAACAGGAATTGTTTCTAACTATTTTAATGTGTCTTGAAAGCTTCCAATACAATTTAAACAATCAGAGTAAAGGGGCATTTAGCATAAGTAAGTTTTAAACTTACCTACTGTTGTTGTTTTATTATAGGCCCTGAAGTGCAGACATTCTGTGAATCACTGATTCCGATTGTGTGATGCCACACCTGCCAGTGGACAATTCTGGATGCTGCCTATAAAATACAGGATAGCTTCTCCACTACTATGAGGTTTCCGAAGTGTTTTTAATTATTTTTTAAGAGGAGAGATAATGTATTACAAGTATTAAACACTTTAGAAAATTGCATAATACTTGAGAACACAGTCAGAGACTCCTGTACTTCAAGCATTATTCTCTAGTGATTTTCAATAATGAGTGCAAAGTCTCTAACAGCATAGGAGCATGAGAGCCAATAAGACATCTGCATTTAGGACCTTAAGAAAAGGTGCTACAAAGTAATGCATAACTTACTGAGCTTCCCTGCAAAGCAACCTGCTCTCTGAAGTCAGAGAATATAGGGTTTTTGGAAGCTGCAGCATGTAGAGGTAGAAGTGATACAGGTTCCCTCTGCTTCTGTAGAATACCTTCATTTTTGATCTAATAGGAATCCTTCTGTTCTGTGTAATTTAGGACATATCTGCCCATACTACAAACTTTTGCCATCAAAAGTTACATCAGCATAAAGCTGCTGTAGTTAGTATATTGCTTGTACATGTGCATACTTGGCTCCTTGTGTGCCTCTGCAAAAGTTCCCCAGAAATGGCTGTTTCAATGCATAGTACTATGCACCATAGGTAGGTATCCCAGTATGCAGCCCGTTACCATCCAGTGCACTGTCTTCTGGAAAGTTTCAGGAATGCATGGTCTGGCAGAAATTAGTTGCACGGTGTGACTGGTAGCAAGGGGTCAACTTTCCAGCATGCAACTTTCTCCGCCCTATAGTGTCATCCCTATCCCATAATTTTCACACTTATTTTGAAATCCCACAATCCTGCATGGGTCTTGGCAATGTCCACCACTACTTAAAGAAGTATGGTGCTTGCATGGCTCTATTCTACTGTCATAAGCGTTGCAAGCACAGGATGCATGATCCTCCAGTATTTGTGAGCCACAAGAAGAGCTGCAGAGAACATGATGATATCCCCTGGAGCTCAGACTGCTTGGGACATAGCAAGAACCAACTCAAGATTGTTGGAGGCATGTATGGTGCAGCAGCAAATGGTGGAATGCCTCTTCTGGGCCTGAGAAACAAGCACTGACTGTGGGATTGCATCAAAATGTGAACTTGGACTGATGAGCAGTGGCTGTAGAACTTTTGGATGCACAAGGCCACATTGCTGGATTTGTGTGCTGAGCTCACCCCAGCCCTCCAGTGCAGGGACACCAGGATGAGACCTGCACTCACACTGGGGAAGCAGGTGGTGATTGAACTGCAATGGTGGATTGCTACCAGTCAGTGGAAAATAATTTTGGAGCTGGAAAATCCACTGTGGGGGTTGATGTCATGCAACTGTGTAGGGCTATTAGTCATCTCCTGTGTGATGGTGTCCACCCACCACAGCGGTTCCTCCTACTGGCTGTCATGGTGATTAGCTCTGTCATCCGTGCACCCACCTCTGGTGGTGCCCCTCCCATTATCTTCTTCACCTGCACACCTGCCTAAGTCCAAGTACTGCAGCATCCTCTTCATAACTTGGCCCTCCAGCCATGTCACCATCTGTGCTTCCCCCTTCCAGGGGTAGATATCACTGTCCACCATTGGCAAACTGGGGGGACCCAGGCCCGCCCACTATTCTGAGTCTCAGCCCAGGGACCCTGTAGATAGCAGCCTCCTGCTGAGTCTCTTGCCACAGAGTACATCAACAGAGAGGAGTCCCTTTCTAGGGTTATGCAAGCATTGGTGGATCACTGGGGACATTTCATCAACCTCAATGCTGGCTGGCCAGAGAAGGTGCCTGATGCTTGCATCTTTAAGAACACAGGACTGCTCAGACAGCTAGAAGCTGGAACCTGCTTTCCTGACCAGTGGATTGCTATCGGCGACGTTGAAATGCCAGAAGTGATTCTGGGGGGGGATCCAGTCTATCCCTTACTCGTAAGGCCATAAAGTACACTGGCCACCTTGATGGTATCAAAGAAAGATTCAACTACCAGATCAGCAGGTGCTCAATGACAGTTGACTGTGTTTTGGTAGATTGAAGGGATGCTGGTATTTAATTGGATCTCACTGAGAAAAACAACATCTCAACGGTTATAGCTGCCTGTTGTGTCCTATATAGTACTCATGAAGCAAATGGGGGAAAGTTGCTGCTGGGTGAAGGTGGATCAGCTTTCTGCCGAGTTTGAGAGCTAGTTACAAGAACTAGGAGAAGAACTCCACTATGGAGTTATCCGGCTCAGGGAGGTTTTGGAAGAGCACTTTAACAGCGAGCCACAGTAATGTGTCGTGGTGTATGGTGCTCTAACTGGCCCTGCTTTTTGGCAACCTGTTGAGACCGGTGTAGGGTTTGGTGCACATCATTCTCCACCTGCTGAACCACTGGTTGAACCTTTCTTTGGTGCTTGGTGAATGAAACACTGACAATCAGGGCCAGCTCTATCTTATGTGCTGCCCCAAGCAGAAAGGGAAGAGCCAGTTTCAGCGGCACGCCTGCGAGAAGTACCCCTAAGAGATAAGTCTGTTAAGCCACTGCAAGCGTGCCGCCAGAAATGGAAGAGCGGGTGTCGGCAGCATTTCTGCAGCAGCTTGTCCACGGAAGAGGGAAGATAGTTGAGCTGCCGCAGGTGTGCCGCTGAAATCTGCTTTTCCCTCTTCGGTGACATGCCTGTGGCAGTTCTACACTCTTCCTTCTTCAGCGGAGCTGCCGCCAAAATGCCGCCGACAGCTGCCTGAGTGCCTCACGGCACCGTTTGCTGCCCCAAGCACCTGCTTGCTAAGCTGGTGCCTGGAGCTGGCCCTGCTGACAATGCACCTATTAATTTTGTGGTGGTTGCTGTACACATGAGTTGTATCAAAGTGTATAATATCAGATAGGTGGGTGTTTCAGCACCACTTTTTCAGCCATTTTACAGCATATGTTGAGAACTAATAAAAGTGAATTATTTTTCAAACAGAATTTTACTGAGTGACAAAAGCAACTTAAGAGCAAACACATCAAAACCTTAATGAAGGTATAGAGCAGAGCTTAAAAAAGGGGAAGAAACATTCATGTTTGTTACTCTGAACAAAACATTAGGTTTGTTTTTTCAAAAGTTTACAGCTGAACACTGACTTCCTACATCTTTGAAACTTTACTGTGCAGAAGAAAAATGCTGCTTTTAACCATCTGCTGCTGCCTGATTGTGTACTTCCAGTTCCAAATGGGGCGTGTGGTTGATTGGTCAGTTCATAATTCTGGTGTTCATAACTCTGAAGTTCCACTGTATTTCCTGTCTACTTCAAGGCTGAATACGTCTGGAATGCGTAGCCGGCATGGTCAGCTGGACAACTGCACACAACAAAGGAGAGCTGCTAGATGTGCTCCCCAAGCTGGACAACCAGAAAAAGGCATTTTAAAAATGTGTAGGACTTTAAAGGAGGCTAGAGGACACGCTTTCTGTAAGACACTGAGCAGTGGAATTCACAATTGTGACCAGTGTCAGACATTGTAGGATAGCTGCCAAAAGACTGTTCAAGTCAACGTAAGTATTATAGTGTCTACACAAGCATTTTGTCAACCACAATATATCGCCTATGTTAGGGTAATAGAGAACTTACATCAGTAGGAGACAAATTTAAGCATAGACACATGCACAATGAGGTTGATGAAAGGGGTCTTATGCTAACCTAACTGTAGTGTAGACCAAGCCTTAGAGACAGAAATAAATAAAACAGGATTTTCTCAGAATGCAACAAGTTGCATGCTAGTCAGTAACCAATGATCTTTCAAAGCATCTTACACAGCAGTTCTCAAACCGGGGGTCAGGGGGTGATTCCCGGGGGGTTGCGAGCTACATGCACCACTGAAGTGCTGCCAAGCTGAATGCTATCGGTGGCATTTCAGCGGACATGCCCTGTGCTTCAGAGTGTCCTCCAAAAAGCTGCCAAAGTGAAAGTTTCTGCTTTCGGCGTCTTTTCAGCAGACACTGTGAAGCGCACGGCTGTCTGCCGAAATGCTGCCAAAACAGGAAGTGTTCAGCTTGGCGGCATTTCGGTGAACACACAGGGGTCGCGGCAGCCCGCGGGGACAAGAAAAAGGGCCGCCAATGTAACAAGTTTGAGAACCGCCGATCTTGCATCTTTGCGTGCAACCAAAAATTGCTAACCCACACAGAAACATCACTGAGTTGCAGTTATGTTTGCTAAGTTTCTCCACTTCATAAAAACAAGTGGAAAATAAATTTTCAGTTTAAGATTTACTTGTACAGGAATTAGGGGATCCTCATCTTAGGAGCATTACTGATCGTTTACTGACAATTTTTAAATGTAAATCATAGGACCAGGACTAAAATTGAAAACAGTTAGTTGGTGTTTAACCAATTTGCATCGGTTTATTAATTGATGTACTGATATAACCCATATCACCATAGAGTCTAGAAACTCATTTACTGCTATTTCTATTTTTAAATCCCTCTTTTGCTTCCTTCCCAGCCTATCAGAGAAGAAGCTGGATTAATTTTGTGTCTGTGCAGGTATCTGAGGATACGGTGTAGACATTACTGAGGTAATGACAACTCAAAAGGACTGGAGTTCTACCTTTATTCCTGTACTGAGTGAGGCCTATGGTCATTCATCTCTTGTGAGAGGGAGCACCAAAGCCTACACCCAGCTTCTGTGAAAACTCCATCTCCTGTGCTTATAAGCCTGAGTGTGAGGTGATCTCTCAGGTACCTATGTCTAATCCCACAAAGGGCTTGGAATAGGAAGAGAGCTTGTATTGGACTGCATTCAATAGAGAGCTAGTTCAGAAAGTGGAAGGACTAGGATGACCATGGCAGCCTGCACTGCTAAGCAGACAGGCTGCTGCAGTTCCAGTAGTCAAACCTGGAGATCATAAGTGTGTGCATGACTGTGGCCAGATCCATGCCTGGTAGGATGGGGAGAAGTGTTATGTTTGGCCATAGATAGAAATGTGAATTTATTTGCAGCCATGACTGGTTAGGTAATTCAGTGTCACTGATGAGTACAAAAGGACCCCAAGCCTGTGGGCTGCCTATGTGCTTTGAGGAAAGAAGTCATCAGTAGTGTGAAATTTATATAAGAGACAAAGTTCTTTCAAGTGTTTTCCTCTCTACTAACATCACCTCACTCTTGTTGTGTTTTGCTTTAGCCAGCTACGCTTTATCCACTTGTTGATTCAGGTAGACACCAAAAAAGCGATACAACTGGATGTTGTGTGCATATTACTGGCATTCAGCCCATGTCATCTCACTGGATCTTCCAAGCTTTTATACAGATGTAGACTAATATGAAAAAGAGAGAGAGAGAGAAAAAGAGAGAGAGAGAGAGAGAGAGAGAAAAAGAGAGAGAGAAGACTCATACTGATGGGCCCGCATACATGAGGACACTAAAGCTAAGGAGGAACTCTTGTTCCTAACAGCCTTTGGGTTCAGTCTGACGGTAAAGATATGAGCCATTGTAGTGAGTTTTGATTCACCTGAAGCCCTTGAAAGTGGCAGAGGTTGATTTGATAATAATTGATAATATAAAATGCTGCAAAGGGGTTAAGCAGGAAGAATATGAACAATTTTCTTCGCTAAGGACAGCAGAACATCATCCATTTGAGCAAAAAGTGCTCTCTCTCTCTCATATCTCAGCCTGAAGCCTGACTAAGAGGAGTCCAGAATACTGGAAAAGATAGGCTTCGGATTGTGAGACACTGATCCTTAGTTCATGCAATAATTAGAACGGGTCATGTAACATTCACTGAAACTTGGACAAATGTAATTGAAAGTGTCAAATTCAACAGTTTCCTCCATTATTCACCCAGCTGTAGCAATCACTCCTCCCCACTCCATTTTGCTCTAGATGTGATTTTAGCAGACACTGATTCATGTGCTGCTGGAGTTGAGAGATTAACACTTTATGTCATTTGAATGCTGGGGTTTCAATTTCTCAGATGTCAGGCAGCACTGAAGTTTAGTTCTGTTGGCTCTTGAAATAGTAGTAGCTAAATTCACATAAGTGAAAGGGGATGTACATGATAAGTGATCAAAATGTGATTTTAAGGTCAAATACCTAACATTTGAATCAAACCGCTCTGCTTCTAACTTACTTTATAAAGAAACACCCGCCCCCAACCCTCCTCTGGCATGAGTTGCTCAGGGGGGTGGATTTTGTAGTGCAGACCTGACCTAAGTCTGTCTTAGTCCATAAAAATTCAAACTGCAATTTATTGTATATATATTATATATCACTTGAAGAAAAGATATAAAAGCTTCCATTACATCTAATTACCAATATACATTCTAATAAAAAGACGACTCTTACCTTTTTGTCCATGACGACTGCTAAATTTATCTCCAATTTCTGGACGTCTAGTTTGTCTCAACAACATTTTGATCAAAAAAGCATCCTCTGCATTTGAAGAGATCATTACTTTTTCAATATATGAATCAGTTGCACCTTTGTATCTAACAGAGAGACAAAAAACACCATTTACATTTATATACACGTAGAATCAAGTGGAAATTATGAAGAAAAAATTATAGATCAGCAGATTGCTCGCTGTAAATGTAAATTTTGTGGGTAGCATGTACATGGAAGGCCAAAGCAGCAAAATTGAAATATTGAGTTCAAGAGACGGAGGTATTCCTGGAGAACAGAGGGATTAAAAAGGCATAGCAAAAGAGCAAGAAGGTGGGATTAAGGTCAAATACAAAATAGCAAGCGTAGTCTGATGGCCTCTTCCTGATAAAGTCTCTTTATATATTGTACATTGCTGGACTTGCCATAAGAATCAACAACTACCCAAACCAAATTACAGGATTATATTTGCAATACGGAAGACAGGGAATAAACTGAGAGCAGAGAACAAAAATTAAGTCACCAATATCCTTTGCTCAAATGTCAACTATTCCAAATTGTGATGTTAAATAAATAATGAAAAAATAGAATATTTCCATTTTCCCCACACCACGCATAAGGAAAGTTGTATCAAATAACAGGTGCCAGTCACAATGGATACCAGTACATGGGCAGAAATACTACAGCTATATATTCCTGAGGGCATTCTGCGCCAAAAAATTAAAAATTCTGTGTTAAACAAATTAAAATTCTGTGCACAATATTTTAAAGTACTGCAAAATTCTGCAAGTTGTATTTGTCAATAAATAAATGCAGAGGCTTCAGCATGGCAGCGGGGAACACAGGCCACTGGCTGTATGAAGGTAGAAGATCACTCTGCAGCCCACCCAGGATACGGGCTCAGCGCTGAGGCTGCATAGCAAAAAGGCCTGCCCCAGAAACACCCTGGGGCCCTGCCTCTATGCACCAGGCGGGATCCAAGTGTGGAGGGATCCAGGCATGGGGTGAGATGGTTCTGTATAGGACAATCTGGGTGCAGGCAGCTTAGTGGAGGGGCGGGTCTAGGTGTGAGGGGGATCTGGAAATACAGAGGCCCTTTGGGGTGGAGGTGTCCAGGTGCAGTGGCAATGGGACTCTGCAGGGGCTTCCGGGTGAAGGTGGTTGGGTCTCAGTAGGAAAGTTGGTGCTGGGGAAGTGGGGGTCTGGGTGCCTGGGTACAGTTAGTTAGGGGTTAGTGGGTTGAGTGTCTGGATGTGGTGGCTCAGGGTGATGCAGGGAGATGGGTCTCATCAGGGTGAGGGTTTGAGTGCAGGAAGCTCAGTGGGGGGTGCTGTGGTTGCAGGGGTGGGGGTCCAAAGGCAAGGGCTCCGGGTGCAGGGGGACTCCAGATGCAGGGGTTGATGTTTGGATATGGAGGGCTACAGGGGTGGGGGGATACTGGGTATACAGGGTCAAGCTTGGTAGAGAGTGTGTCTGGGTATTGGAGTTCCAGTTACAAGAGGGTTTGATAGATGGGGGAGCAGCTCCTTATTTAGTGACCTCTATACCCCCACAACTGAGGAGTGATGGGGACAGGAAGCAGGGGAGAATCCTGAGCTTCCTGTAGCTGGGGGAAGTTTCTGGGAGTGGGTCTGACACAGCCTCAGCAACTTCTTGCAGGGGAAGAGGAAGTCCCATCCTCTCCTGCCTCCAGTCCAGCGAAAAGTACCAGCTGATTCTGGCTCAGGATAGGAGCCCTGGCCTGGGTTTCCCCAGTCCTGCAGTGATTTACCTGTCCGATGACTGCTCCAGGTGTCTGAAATGATGTACCTGTGCTACTAGGGAATGGTGCATGACTGCTCTTGCAGCTTCCCTTTACTTCCCTGTCAAAGTTATTTTTCTGAAGAGAAGCAAAAGAAATGTATGGGGGACACGAATTCTGCATATGCACAGAATTCCCCCAGGAGTAGATATATTAGTAAAATATGAGAGGTAAGGCATTATAATTGAAATGAATTGAGGAACAAACTGGTTCTGAGTTTGCCTTTTTTTTTTTTTTTAAATAAAGAAAAAAAGAGTATATGCAAAGGACCCTCACTAACAGGGAAGCTGCTCCAGACATAAGGGGCAGTGGGGAAGAAAGAATCAAAGATATAGAGAGAATGACTGGGAGCATAGAAGATGAATAAAAGATTTACCAGGACATGAACAATTGATTGCTTTGATGATGCAACTTATAGTTTATGTGGAAGAAGAATGCAGAGAGATTTGAGAAAAGTAGTTTAACATGGTAGAGCAGAGAGAAAAGGATAATTGCTTTGGTGAAATACCAAATACCATCTGAATCATATAAGCTAAACAAAAGGTCAACAGGATCTCTCAGCCATCTTGCATATGAGGCTATTTTCTTATGGTATACAGACATGCCAGCTGTGCCTATTTGCCTGTAGACTATGGGTTTTCAGACCCTTTTTTGGGTAAACTGGTGGTTCTTCCCCATTCACTCACCTCCTGGGGGAGGACAACTAATTAGAGCTGCTATACAGGCTGACAGACAGCTCATTCTATCAGTCTGTGTAGTAGGCAGAGCACCGTCCCACACCACCAACCTGGGTAAACAGAGGATTGAACACTAGTGAAGCACTCACTCCTTTGCTCTCAGAAGTGGCTGGAGGGCAGCTGCTTCCTGCTACTCTGAAGCTACCCATATGTGCCCCACCCTTGCATGTACCTTTACCCTCCCACCCCAGAGTCCTCATGTCCCTCTATCACCCCCATATCCCCAACTTGTGACTCTGCACACCCCCAAACACAGAATCTTGGGGGCCCAGCTCCTCCTCTCATGGTGTCATCGGGAGAAGCGCTGGTGTCTGCAGGGAGTTTCTAGCTGCCACCTCAACTCCAGTCTTCAGGGGGTCAAAATCAATAGGGGTTAAGTGTCTAGGCACTTTTGAAAAATCTCACTAGGTGCCTATCTGCATCTTTAGGCACCTAAAAATCTGTGAAAAGTCTGGTCCATGCTACTGAATCTTACTTCTAAGGAAAATCTATGCCTTTTACTTTTCCAGTGCTGAGTGTCTGCTACCTGTCCTTCCTTTCCTCACTTGTAGATTTTAAAGTAGGAGATTATGGAGTGACATACGTTACTGGTACATCTTTATACTGTGGCTGTTGAGGAACATTACTTCCTTCCAGGGGAGTCTGGGTCACAGTTGGCATGGACTTGTTCACAAGCACTTGTTTGTTTTCTACCTTTTCACCTAACAGAAAAAACAAAAACAAATAAAAACAAAAAATCCACAAGTATTTGTGATCTTCTACAAGTATTCAGAAATGCATTTTAACACATTTTAAATGACAAGTGCACTGGGAAAGGATGAATTGAGCAAAGTGCAAAGGAAAATGAGGTCTGTTATATTTGTAATGCATTGGCTTAAGAGACATAATAGAGGAATCAAACTAGGACCCATCTAAATAAATTCATTCATTCAAGTTGATTTTAAGGTTGATATCCCCTTAACATGTTAGGGTACTAGTGGCACAAAAAAATATCCAAGATGATCTAGGGGAATTCCGCCATTAAATTACTGAAACTCCTTTATACCTGTATTTCTTTTTTATATTAGCAGGAGCAAACCTGATATGTTTTGGTAACTGATCTCCATACTCTGGACACTTGCATAAGTCTCTAAAGAAAATTACATAAGACACCACTGTTAACTGATAACCACTTATCTTCTCCCCCTCTGCCTTTACCTTCTTCTTCCTGTTCCTCCCATTTTTTCACTCACTTCATTTAAAAAAAGAACAATCAAGTTTGAAGCATGATCATTGGCAGGCATCAGTGTTTTAGCCTTCATCTGCACTGAAACTCAATTTATGTTTGTTGACGGTTCAGGCTAAATTAGTTTAAACTGGGTTTGACTAGCCATTATAGACAAGGCTTTACATTTGGAGCCAGCTACAATCCTCTTTATTCCAATACTTTTAAGTTACCAGGGAAAGCAGGAACATTTTGAGAGCTTAAGAATATTCCAATGCCCTTAAAAAGAGCATAACTGGGAAATTTTTAGAATAAAATTTCCTTCAGGGCTTCAGTCTTGAAATTAAATGTAGTGGTTTTTACAATTGTTCTACCATTAGATCCCAACAGACTAACTTTTAGACGACTTCCTAAACTAAGAGACCCCCAATATTGGCAGGACCATTCTTATATAGGTATACATGTCTACATTGTTAATTATAAGGGTACATTTAACCTTTTCCCACTTTGTCCTGCCAAAACATACTTTTAGAGAGTTAAAAGATGTCTCTTTTCTCTCCCCAAGTACCCTTATTTGTTTGCAAATGTTGGTAGTTGTAGAGATGATACACACAAAAATCATAAGGGATGCACTTTAAAGGTATAGATCTCATGATAGAAGAGAGACTTAAATAGTAAAAGTTCAATAATATTACAGATGAGAAGACTAGGGAAGTTAAGAGGAAAAGAAACAAGTAGTGAGAGAACTGTTTTAACAATATAATTTCATCATTTGCGGAGGTGTCTAAATTTAAATAAAGGATGTCTGTATTTTGAGCTTCATTTTTATCCTACATATTAAAAAAATATATAGTCATGAGTACCAGATTATTTTCTTAACTATAACTTTTTCTGCTTTCTAATATCCGCTAAAAAGATAATACTCTAAGAAATATAAAACAATAAAAGGTGCAAACATTTTAAAGCAATTTATAAGAAAATGAATGCTAATTTCTCCTACCAAAGACAATTCAAATATCATTACTGGTAGAAAGTTTTATATACCTGGGGAGCAAATACCATCAGCATCTAAAATTTCATGACGCCAAATTGGTTTACGTGTAGCTGCATCCAACATTGGACCCATCACTTTGTCGAATGTCTGATTTGTGTAGCGCTTCAGTGTACACTTAGCATTCTTATACACAAGACACCTTCCAAATCCTAAAACAGAACACAGAATCTCTTTCAAATTAATAATGTACAGAAGTTATTTTATAATCAAGCAGTTATCAAAAGAAAATTAAATATGGTTCATTTAGCTAAAAATACAGAAAACAAATGCATAATAGCTAAAACCCAAAAAAGGATTATTTTTAGAGCACTTTCAGTATATACAGCATTGTACAAAAGTCTTTGGCATCAAGAAGCTGACATTTTAAAATCAGATCACATGCTATATTTTCAGATATAGCTAAGGCATTTTACAAAGATGGCCCAATTTTAAAGCTGTGCAGATTTAAAAGGAGAAGTTAGAAGAAGTTTGGCACATCTTTTTCTTTTCGTGGTTCTCTGATAGCTAAAGATTTTACTGAAAACTTCCAGTGGTAGCTGTTTGTTCAACAGAAAGTGCTTATTTAGTGTTGTTTCATGTACTCCCCATGTTGTGTGTGTGTGTGTGTGTGTGTGTTTTTTTACTTAAAAAGAAGTTTGAATTATACACGTCTCCACAAAAAAGTTTTTTAGATGAAGAACTGCGTACTCTTTAAAAAACTTTTCCCAAGAGCAACAGCTGGCTTACAAATCTTGCCTGTTGTTCCCATATGCGGAAATATAGTCAGCTAGGAGCAATGCCTTCTAGTAAACTTATATTTTATCTGAAGGATAGCTGTAGCCATTTACAGTACGTCTGTATCATTAGATTATGTCAAGTAACTCCTGACAAGCATCACATGGTCTTTAGATTTCCCTGTAAATGTTACCAGTCTACCAGAAAGGAAAACATTCCGTTTTAAATCATGCCTGTTGTTGTTCCAGAAAGAAAGGCATAAATTAAGTGCGGCAGACATTAATGCCAAAGATACATGTCTAGGAATACTATTATTGCTGCCTAGCAACAAGCAGGAGGCGTGTTAAGGAAGGGGTAAAAGGGAGACAGAATGAACTAATGGAAGAGTCTGGTTTCGGCCACTCCATACTAAAACTAACTCAATCAAAGTAAGAATTATTCTTGATTCTAAACAATGCTGAAGAATATGTTCAGAAGGAGTGACGTTTAAAAGCAGTCAGCAGTAAAAATTACTTACGCACTAACTGAAAGGTAACTATGTTTTTCCACTTAAAATAGACTGAACTATGTAGATTTTAAAAAGAGGAAGTAGATATTTGTTTTTCTCTGTTTTGTTTGCTGGCACTATTTTCCTCTAGCATTAAGTTCATATTGAGAGAAAAACTACACATGCTCTCTTTCTTCTGCTGAATACATTCAGAAGTCTAATTTCATCTGTTGCTTTCAATACAGGGGAAAATAAAGACTTTTTTCTCTCTGTTAGGCTCAAAAAAAGGCCCAGGTCACCATCTAAAAAAGCAAGCTCCACACCAACAGATTATCTAACACATTAAACTTTATGCATGACAAATATTTTTGAAAAAGGATAACTTATCCTTTGTTATTCAAGGTCAAAAGCCAGTCATTTGTTTTGATCATATCTATACTCCTAGTTAACAAGCATCTCGTATAATTTCACCAGAAACGCACCACGTTCAAGCACATACGGGTGTGTGTACACACACACACACACACTCCCCTCATGTTGTTTTCTCCCCTAGTAGATTTCCTAATTTTAAAAGTTTTAATCTTCATAACTAGGCAATATTAATTCAATAAGCATGCAGTGCAATAAAACCATAGGTTATTGTGCTTGCTTTACACAAGTGACAAAGAATAGGCCCAGCTGCTTCTTACCTCTGTCCAAGGAGGCCTTGTTTAAGACAAGAGCATCTTCAATATCATAACCACTGTAGCTCATCACAGCAACTGTGGCATTCTGTCCAGCTGGCAGTTTCTCAAACTCTATCAGTTCAATGGTTTTTGTTTTAACCATTGGCCTTTGTGGATATGCTAACAGATACATAAGAGTATCAATTCTGTTCCGTTGATTGTATCCAATGGTACCTGTATTTAAAAAAAAACAACAAAAAGCAATATCATGAAAACTTCTATTTTACTAGCTGAAATATTTTAAATGTAAATTGCCAACATGTAAAATAACCAATGTGACATTTCACAAATGTAGGTAACATATCTCATAATGTAAGGTCTTCAGAAGAAACAGGGGGAAAAAAAAGCAAAAAACCTTACAATTCATATTAGAGACTGTGCTGAAATAACTTCAAATTTCTTAAAAAAAACCAAACATTTAAAATGGCTTTAAAATTCTAACAAAGATCCTCAAGAAAATCCTGATCAATTTAAAACAAACAAACAAAAAAACCAGAGCAACTAAATAAAACAGAAGCCCCAAAACCAAACCCCAAGGTAAGTGCCTGTGTTACTCTGAACAGTAGAGCAGCCCTGATTAAGTCAACAAAAGCCAAGTTCATTTACACTGTTTTCTGTTAATTCTTAATAACTGAAGTTTTTGAGAGAGGCTGTGGGCTTGATCCAAAGACCATCAAAATAAATGGAAAGACTCTCATTGACTTTGAAGGGGCTTTGGATCAGCCTCTGTGTCCTCCACATCATATTTCCTTCCTTTTCTGGGTAATAATAAGTTCAACGGTCTGTGTTAGAATGTCAGAAAGCATGAATAAAGCATGTAGTTAGCAGCCAAGACAGATTTATTTTCTGAAGTTATCAGAGAAGTCACTGCTGGTAGGAGTCACTACAGTAGAAGTTCACCCTCCATCTATTTGTTTTTTTACATGAAATTACTTTTAAATTTACAGTTCAGAATTCAACACTTTGTATAGACCTCCCAGCTTGATACTGAGATTCTGGCCATTTCCCACCAGACTGCCAAAGTGTCTTCTGAAATCTGTGAAGAAAAAATAATTAATACCCAGCGGGGGAACATAAACTGTTGTGTCGCAGAACAATAGTGAAAGCACTCATATGTTTGCTGTGAGAGGCCCTTTGCTATGTTTCTAGGTCATTTATAAATTATGATCTCAAAGAACTAAATACAAAGAATGTTTAAAAAACATTTAGCAGTTATGCCCCGTGGGCTAGTTTGTCAAAATGTTTGCATTGTCTGCAGTTATTTCAAGGGGACTGGTTGCTACAGTTAGAGGAAATGCAACACAAAGACTTCTGGCTGCTAAACACCACATCAAAACACAATTCTGCTATTAAGTTTATAACAAAAACATGCTTTATATACAAAAACTTGCACTAAGTATCTGTATTTGAGAAAATACTAAAAACAAAAAACACAAACACCACCAAAAACCCACACCCATAAAACAAGTACCTAAAACAGCAACTGTCAGTCAACTCCCAAAGTCTGCCCTCCCCTCGTTGCTATATTGGCTGTCACAAAACACTTCCAACATAGTCCCCTTCCCAAGGCAGAGGGAGGGACAGAGAAATAGTATTGCAGAAGATGGCAGCCTTCTCTGCTGGGTCTCACAGACTCTCCTGATTTCTTGCACTTTCCTGGAGTCTGCAAAGTGGCTGTGAAGCTCTGGGGTGTCAATACTGAAGAGCGTCCCAGAGTGCAAGTGAGACCTTGGCACAGGTGATAAATGGCTTCATTAGCATCTTGATAGTGACCAATTTACTCTCTTCTTGGGGAGAAGAGTGATGCACCATTTGTTGGGGGAGTTGGGCATAGGCTGTCCCTCCCTTCCTCAGTTTGCAATGGAAGTGGGGGCGGGGGATGGATACTTCAGCCTCACTTGCATCTTGGGTACAGAATCGGACCTGTCAGTTACCTCTGGAATGGCCAATCCCCTGAAGTTCCTACCGAGAAAGACAACTTTTCAGATAACTGGGACAACTCCATCCTACTTTTCCCACACTTTGAAAAACTGAAGCTTCTCCTACTGCAGAGCATGGGGATAATTTCCCCCAATGAAAGAAACTCAAAACTTTTAATATCAATTTCCACTTCTATCTGAATAATCCTTTTATTCTAGGGTGGGCTGAATCTGTGGAATTTACTACTCAAACAAACAATGTTTTCAGGTGATCCTAAATGTAGTTCTCAATTCTTTGGTGGAAGTTGCTCCTGAATGAGAAATACACTTTTATTGTGGCTGTGAAACATATACAGATCATTCCTCACCTCTACTTCCTAAAGGGTTTATGCTCTCTTGTTATGTTATAGGCTATATCTTCTATGTTCCAGTGGCCAACCAGGGAAACCAAGAAAGAGGCCAAGGTTTACGGTATTCAACCACAGCCCAACCACATACCTGCAACCTTAGTAATGTTCAGAGAACATGTCTTGTCTTCTAAAGTTGTAAGTGACACCTTTACAAAACTTAGGAGTCTAGTGGAAATTTACTGGACATGACTATTATGGCTTTCTTTTTGGAATGGATATTCCTTATCTTTAAAGTTGTTACTTCATCACAAGGTAATTCTAACTAGATTATTTTTTTGCTTATATCACATTTGAACGGGCCTGAATGACAAGCGAAATAGCAGCATTTTTGAGCACCAATACATACTGTTAGCTTTCCCAGCCATGGATGCAATAGTACTCACAATTAAAGCAAAGAAACAGGAAAAAAGCAAGTAGGGGTGAGATGCTCCAGTAGGAATGCAATTGATTAGAGGAAGACAAACTCAAGCATAAAAAGTGAAATGTAAGCGTGCAACAGATCAGCAGTAACCACCCTTAAAGGGTGAATCCTATACAAAAGGTAGCGCTCAACTAGTGTGAATTATATATATATGAATTCAACTAGTGTGAATTATATATATATATATATATATATATTATAGTATTGTAGCTGCAATAACATGGTGAGTCACAGCATAGCTTACCTGTGTTGCATACAAACCCACTTGAACCCTGTGGATATGTACTCATGGCTGCAGTCTGTGCTACTGTGACTACACTGCTATTTATTCTTGTGCTCTCTCTCACTGAGCTAGCGCAATCATGTGTGTGGGAGCTGGGAATCACACCCTTGGCTCACAGCGCAGACCATCACAGAATGCCTTCCCTCCCGCTTCCTCCCTGGGCTGCCGAATCACTAGCCTGTTTGTTTAAACTCCATCCAAAACTCACAGAGATACGAGTTTTTTTTCCTCCTGGGGTCTGCTGTGTCACAACAAGGCCTTCATGCGAGTGCTGGAAAGAAGGGAGCCACTAACATTTATGTCTACTTTCTAAAGGAACAGAGCTTTTGTTTACCTCCCTCAAAAAGCCAAGCAAAGTAAAGCACAATGAACTTTAACAGAAGTACAAAAAATAAAAACTGTATTTAAATATGAACTAGAGGGAGCATTTCTGTGAGTACCAAAAAAGGAATTGCTTGTTCTTCTGTATTTCCATTTACTTGGCTGCAAACTTTCTACTCCTTACTTTCTGCAGGGGCATGGAGCTGATAGAATGGATAGAACACCTGTATGTAAAGGTTTCAGACTAGTAGCTGTATTAGTCTGTATCTGCAAAAAGAACGAGGAGTACTTGTGGGACCTTAGAGACTAACCAATTTATTTGGGCATAAACTTTCGTAGGCTAGACCCCACTTTGTCAATGAAGTCTCTAAGGTGGCACAAATATTCCTCGCTCTTTTTATGTGAAGGCTGAACTGAATCCTCAGGTTGGGAGGAAGGGAGAAGATGACTGAGCTTATTAGGAATTTTACATGATAGGTGTTCCCTGGCTGGGATAATTAGTCTTTGAACCACATAAATTTGTTAGTCTCTAAGGTGCCACAAGTATTCCTGTTCTTTCTGTTAGAGATTATGGGTATACTGGGACAGAGCACGAAAGCCCGGCTCAATTTAGGCACCTCTTCATTCCATGGATGGGGGCACAGAGCTGGTAAAAGAGAATGTGCAGTATGCAGTACAAATGCTGTCCCTCAATGGCTGGTGGCAGAACCCATGAATAGGTTGTATAGACAAGTAATAACCCATACTGGTTTATGTTTGTTTGTATTCTTTCCCTTCTATTCCCTGCCAATGAACTGTCTGTACAAAATTGAGACACTTTACTTCTCAATGTATTGAGAAGTACATCACAGATGGTCCCTAAAAATAAAACAAAATAAAAAAGTTTATTCCCAAAGCTGCAATCTCCTTCCTCAGCCCATTTGTGAGAATTGCTACTAAATTTGCCCTGTAATATATCAGTCATCAGGGACCTCTACAGTTCTCCAGAAGCAACTGACAATACATAATTTTTCTAGTACTAAGAACCGTTGCCATTTATCTGCAGACATCCTATTTGAAGTAATTTTTATCCACTTTTTTATTATATCATTAATAGGGCAGAAGGCATGAAAAATTGTTTCCATTACAACCACCTATATTCTGACATTTGGACTGATAAAACGTTACATATCTTCAATGTGAGTAATTGACTGAAGTCCGTCTTAACTACTAGTGAGTGCACTGGCACATTAACAAGACCACTCAATCTGTCCATGAAATATATTTTTCAGTATAGTAGATTTAATAAGCATTATCCTGTAGAAATGTTGACTTTGAGATTTTAATAATCTAGATATTGCAAGTTATACTGCATTCTTAATTCCATTCCTAAATTGGGGGTTCTTGTCAATTTATCCCTGTTTCACATCCCTTTTCACCAATGACATTAGTATGTTTCTGATTGAGGAAACTGATGATTTCCTTCAAAGTCTGTCTGTACAGCTTCCTCAAATCACCAGAGGGCTCAATATTGAGCAATCCAAGTTCCACCTTCCCTCTACGGAGGTAACATGCTCTCTCAATGCTCCCAATTCTTGATACCACAGGGAGTGAATGGACATGGGCATGGGTCCTTCCATACGGCTATCAAAGCCAGCAGGGGAGAGAGAAAGTGTGCAAAACAAGCAACAGAAGTTTGAAGCACTAGTCAGCATTTGTGTAAAATATATTAAAAAAAAAATGAAATAAATTACATGAATATCTGATAGGTTTATTTTATACAGCTAATTTACAAGCATATGTAAATCTTTTCTATAGCTAGATATCACCTCCACTTTAAAAAAAAAACAAGTGTACACAAGCTTTTCATAAAGACTCAGCATGTTTGCAGATATTTCAGTGTACAAAATAACATACAGCCAGGTCATGTGCCAACTTTTAAAATGTACTTTTATCTCAATGCTTATTCTTTGGAGTCAGGTGTTTTGTAATAACAAATCGAAACAAAGGCTTTTTTTATTGCTAAAGATATTCAATGGCTTTTGTGTTCCTAGCGTCAGCAGTAACGTCAGAGGATTGTATCCAAGGAGCTAAATGTGCAAGACCTAGGGTCAAAGCAGCTGAATACACCAACCTCAGAAAACACAGACAATGAATTGCAAATGACACTCAAAACAAAACGAGAAAAAAAACCTTCACACAGAAAACTACAAAAGAACTCCACAGATACTGAATTGGCTTTCTGTACACACTGATCCTGCTTAACTGTGTGTGGTAACTAACCAAACGTTCTGAGACTAATAGTCATAAAATAGAGACTCTTGGGGGCGGGGGACTTGTAAAGGAAAAAAATTGCCTCTACTTTTTCTTTTTTAAGGTGGTAATGCGTCTCTTGCTTTTTAATTTATAAGTATTTTGACACATTAAAGTCAACCATTAGGTACAAGGGAGCTATTATTCCATTAATTCTCCTAGAAGATTTTCACAAAAGGTGTACTGTTTCAATTTAGGAGTCACATCACAAAACAAATGATTTTGTAAACCTAACGCAAGAGATCATTTTTTCAGGACAAATGGGGTTCTTTTACTGTAATCACAACTTGTCACAAAACACAAGACGTAAAACTGACATGGACAGCCGAAGTCTGAACAGGGCAGACTGAACTGATGTGCTGCTGTTCAGGTTTTCATTGGGACGTGCCGTGGCTTGACAAAACAGTACGTTTGTTAGTCGCATAAGTTAATAAGAAAACATTAATGATGGTTTAGCTGCTTATCAAATGACAAAACTAGAACTGTCTGACGTTAAACTACCTAACATGGCAAATCCATAAGATGGCAGTTAAAGGGAACCATACCAACTATTATTAATTGAAAATTAATTTAAAACCCATGCTTAGAAAATTAACTTTATTTCTTGTTTCATTAAGATGACACCATAGCTGTCCACTAGTACTTCTCCTCTCAAAATAAAGCCAAAATATAAAATACTGTGAAGTGAGGGGTCACTAAGGAAGTACTCTCCCGTACCAGAAAAACAGAAATTCTTAGTGCTGTGGTATTTAGTGTTAATGAATATATATTAAAAAAACGACAGTACTCTAACTATTCAGAGAAAATCACTTCTCGTGCTTTCACTCTCTTTGTGCAAACACTTTTTTTCCTCCTTTTTGTTTGGAAACTCACAGCACACTGCAGTATAAAAAGAAAAAACACACTCACTGCCAATCTTCCAGCTATGCTGAAAACTTGAAAGTAATGACTGTTACAAAAATAGGAACAATAGTACTATCGTTTCTTCAAATTTTCTTTTGAGGTACGAAGACCCCAAAAACAGTGGACTCTATTTTTCTAAGCTATTTCTTAAATAACAAACAAATGAAAATTGGAACAAAAAGTCAATTTCTCCTGGTATCCACACCATTGCTCGTAAGAAATCGTCTAATTTCTTCTGAAACATTTTTAAAATAATCTAGCAGACAAGAATATTTGCAATATTTTAGGCTGTGCGATGTTTAAAATGACAACATTCCAATCTTGAAGCAGAAAAACCTTACCCATTGCTTGCTTCCCCATAGCACACTGGTAAGTGTTTCTTGGGGACTGGTTATGGTGAGGATATGGAATAAGCCCAGCACAGACGCCAAGAAGTGTGAAAGGTTCAATCTCCAAGTGTGTTGTATCTCTTTAAAAAAAGAACAACATTCGGGTTATAATATACCTGTAGACAGCAGAATGGCAAGATTTTATTGAACTCATTTTAGTAAAGTCTGATAAATTATTTCAATTTAATTTGTTACCATTCAGAGTAAAACCAAAAAAGCCTCAATGACAAATTCCAATACATTTTTATTTAAAGTTTTAATTTGGGTCCAAACGCAGAGAGGTAGAAAGGACAGGAAGGGTACAAATTTACATGGACAAATAGAAGAAAAAAACAAGAGTGTAAACACTGACCATAGTATCCAACAAGATATCAATAGATATTACTTTATATATCAGTGTGTTTAATATAAGCCAGGGGTCTTCAAACTACGGCCCGGGGGGTCAGACCCAGCCCGCGGCTTAAATTTGTCCAGCCCTCCAGCTCAGCAGGCACACCCAGCAAGCACATGGAGAAGCCGCTGCTGGCCTCCTCCTCTTCCCCACGAGCTGCTGCTGGCGGCCTCATGTGCAGGGGGCTGAGTGCCCCCACAGCAGCGGCCGGAGGAGCAAAGGGGCGGGGGTGCATATATTTGCGTATATTGAATTTTTTCACCGTCGCTTGGGCCCGCGAAGCCCCTTCAAAAATCTAATATGGCCCTTGTCTCAAAGTTTGGAGACCCCTGATATAAGCTACAAAATAAAAAGGGAGGTAACATAAGAATGTTTGGAAAGAGAGTGTTTAAAAAATTCCAGAGAAATAATTTTCTCACTTCTGATTACATGTTCCAACAAGCTAAATGTCTATCATGGAAGATGGAAACTCGGACTCAATCATTTAGGTGGGTGGGAGAAGAAAGGAGAAACAAAACAAAACCAAAAGGCTGTTTTAGTATATTGTAACAGGCTTCAGAAAACTAACTAGACAATAAATATTTATGTTATAAGAACATAAAAATAGCCATATTGGGTCAGAGCAATTGTTCATCTAGCTCAGAATATTGTCTTCTGACAGTCACCAGGATCAGACACTTCAGAGGGAACTAACAAAAGAAGGCAATTATTGAGTGAACCATCTCCTATTGTCCAGTCCCAGCTTTTGGTAGTCAGACGTTTAGAAAAGTCCAGACGACAGGGTTGCATCTCTGACCATCTTGGATAATAGTCATTGACGGACGTAACCTCTATAAATTTACCTAATTCTGCCTTCAGAACATCCTTCGGTAACGAGTTCCACAGATTGATTATGCATTGTGTGACTAAGTACTTCATGTTTGTTTTACAGTTGCTGCCTATTAATTTCATTTGGTAACCCCTGGTTCTTGTTATGTTAATAGGAAAATAAACACGTCACTATTCACTTTCTCTACCCCTTCATGATTTTATACACCTCTATCAATCTCCCTTAGTCAACTTTTTTCTGAGATGAACAGTCAGTCTTTTTAATCTCTCCTCATACAGAAGCTGTTCCATAACCCTAATCAGTTTTGTTGCTTTTCAGTATACTTTTTTCCAACTCTAACATATCTTTTTTGAGTTGGGACAACCAAAACAGAATGTTACATGCAAGGTGTGGGCATGGACTTCTATCACGGCAGTTCTCAACCTTTGCAGCCTGGCGGCCCTTTTTCTGTTCCATCCTGCCTGCCGTGACTCATGTATATCCACCGAAATGAATGCTTCCGCTTTCGGCGACATTTTGGCGGACATTCTGCACACTTCAGAGTGTCTGCCAAAATGCCGCTGAAAGCAGAAGTGTTCTATTTCGCAGCACTTCAGCCGCACAGGGAGCTCGCAACCCTCCTGGAATCGGCCCGCAACCTCCCGGGGGGCTGTGACCCCCAGTTTGAGAACCGCTGTTCTATCATAACATTATGATATTTTCTGTTTTATTATCTATCCCTTTCCTAGTGGTTCCTAACATTCTTTTACCTTTTTGAACTGTTGCTGCACATTGAGCAGATGTTGCCAGAGAACTATCCACAAGGATTGCAAGATCTCTTTCTTGAATGGTAACAGCTAATTTAGACCCCATAATTTTGTATTTATAGCTGGGATTATTTTTCCCAATGTGCATTACTTTGCACTTGTCAACATTTAATTTCATCTGCCATTCCATTGCTCAGTCATCCAGTTTTGTGAGAGCTCTGTGTAGCTCTTCACTGTCCGCTTTGGACTTTACAAAATAACTCAAGTTAGTTATGTCTGCAAATTTTGCCATGTCACTCTTTACCTCTTTTTCCAGATCATTTACGAATATTTTGAACAGCACAGGTCACAGTACAGGTGCCTGGGGGACCCTATTATTTACTCTTTCCATTGTGAAAGCTGACCATTTATTCCTACCCTTTCCCCTACCCTCCCAAACTTTTAAACCAGTTACTGATCCATGAAAGGACTTTTCCTTTTATCCCATGACTGTTTACCTTGCTTAAGAGCCTTTCATGTGGGACCATATAAAAAGAATTCTGAAAGTCCAAGTATACTATATCCACTAATCAACCTTGTCCACAAGCTTGAGGACACCCTCAAAAAATTCTAATAGATTTGCAAAGGGAAATCAATTTCTAACCTCAAAGTCATAGTGATTTTTCCCCAACATATGTTCATCTACATGTCTGTTCTTTACCATAGTTTCAACCAATTTGCCTGGTACTGAAATTAGGCTTACTAGTCTAATTGCCAGGATTGCCTCTGAAACCTTTTTTAAAAATCAGCATTACATTAGCTACCTTCCAGTCATCTGGTACAAAGGCTGATTTAAATGATAGGTTACATAGCAACTTGCCTTGAGAGGCTGTGGAAGCTTCTTACTGAAGGTTTTCAAAAGGTGGCTGGATAGCCATTTGTTTTGGATGGTTTAACCCCCTGCCAAGATGCAGGATTTGTTGTGTCTAGACTAGACGACTTCCAGGACCTTCTAACCCAGTGGTTCCCAAATTGGGGTTTGCGAAATGTTACAGGGGGTTCTCAGGGAAAAAAGTCCACAATGGCAGACCGAGCTTTCCCTAGGGACCCAAAGCAGCATGGGGCCAGCAGTCCAAAGTCCCTGGACTTCCAAGACCTAAGCAGACCAAAGCAAGCATATCTCACACTGAGGAGATTTCAACTTCAAAACTCCTTATAAGAAATGGAATGGGAGGTGAATATTTTTTTGCTGTTTTTAAAGTTAAATAGGCAGCTAGTATTGTTTTTAAATTATTATGAAGAACAAGTTTAAGCTTTGTTGTAACGTATGTGCTTGCCTGGACTATTCAAGACCTGAATGCTTGTGTAGGAGGAACTCTGAGTTGGCTTCTTAAATACTTTCTTGCTGTTTCATACCTGATACTCTTTGATGAAACATAGGAGGCTTGTCTTATAACAATTCAAAGTGATACAACCTATGAAAATGAGATCTTGGAAGAGTGCTGCCATTTGCATAATGTAATAATACTGTAAATAATAATTAATAATAGTGTGTAAAAAGCATGTCATAAAAACTAATTTTATATTTCCAAGTTCACTGCTTTTATAATTTATACACAGGTAAAGGAGAAAAATCCCTGGAAATTATTTATTTTTAGGAGGGGGTTTGTGAGACTTGATATTTTAGTGAAATGGGTTCACAGGTTGTTAAAAGTTTGGGAACCACTGTTCTAACCCTATGATTCTAGCACACTTAGGCCATGGTTACACTGGCACTTTATAGCGCTATAAAGCCCCCACGAGCGCTATAACCTCCTTCCCGTCCACACTGGCAAGGCACGTAGAGCGCTATAACTGCTGAGTTATAGCGCTATTGTTAATCCACCTCCGCATGGGGAATAAGGGCTGTAGCGCAGCTGCTGTAGTGCTACAGCAAGGATGTGGACACCCACTGCGCTACAAGTAATCTCTGGAGATGCCTAGAGCCATTTAAGGCAACTGATGTCTCTTCCCTTTGTTTTGAACTCGGCTGGAGGAATGCGGAAGTACCTCTTTAGAGTTTCTCTCTTAACTCGGCAGATAGGCAATGCAAATGTTTAAGGAGGGAGCCTGTGTGAAAACAAAGCCTTCTGTGAACGGAGGCTCACTGACAGGCTTTCAGAAAAACGGAAAAACCACTGTCTCTCTCCCTCCGCATACACACAACGCGTCCCCCCTCACCCCCCTCGTTTAAAAAGCACGTTGCACCCAGCTGAATGCTGGGATACCTGCCCTAATGCGCTGCTCTTAATGCCGCATTAAGTGCCCCAAATGTGGCCATGCTATACCGCAGGAGCATCTGAGTGTGGACATACAATAGCGCTATACATATTACTGTATAAGGGGACCGCTATAACCTATAGCGCTATAATCTTGTAAGTGTAACCATACCCTTAGTAGTTCTACAATTCCATATTTGAGTTCCTTCAGAACTCTTGGGTGAATACCATTTGGTCCTGGTGATTTATCAGTTTGTTCCAAAACCTTCTCTGCAATAATGCCCCAGACTGATCACTTTAAAAAAATAATGGCTCAGGTGTGGGAACCTCCCTCAGATCATCTGCAGTGAAGACTGATACAAAGAATGTATTTAGCTTCTCTGCAACAGCCTTGTCTTCCTTGAGTGCTGCTTTAGCAACTTGATTGACCAGTGACCCCAATGATTGTTTGGCAGGTTTCCTGCTTCTGTTGTACTTACATTTTTGCTCTTAGTTTTTGTTTCTTTCGCTATAGTTGCTCTTCAAGTGTAAGAATATAATTAGGCAAGTCAGCAAAGAATTTGATTTCCCAGAATTTATGTCCCTTTCCTGTTTTCCACAGTAGGCTCTGACTTCCAGTTTTTAAAATGATCCCTTTTTGCCTCTAACCACCTTTTTTACTCTGCTGTTCAACCATGGTGACATTTCTTTGGTTTTCTTACTGTTGTGGGATTTTTTAAAAATTATTTTGTATATAAGTTTAGTTTGAACCTCTAGTATGGTGTTTTTAAATAGTTTCCATGCAGCTTGCAGGCATTTCACTCTTGTGACTGTTCCTTTTAACTAGCTTCCTTATTTTTGTGTAGGAGGATACCATGACCTCATCTGGGAGGAGGGTCCCAACTACGTCTAAACAAGACTATATGCCACGGTTGATAAAACATTGTACAACACTTTATAAAACTATATACATTGTATCCAAACACACATTAGAAAGCTGAATGGTAGAGGAAGAAATTAAGAAATATAGGCAAGGGATAAAAGGTACACTTTCAAAAGATTTGATAAGAGTTAGTGCATTAGAGAAAATCCGTTCTACATGGAAGGAGCTTTGAAGGCGAAAGCTCATGCACAATAGATAAATAGGCCATTTTATGTGGAGGGACAGAGGTGTCCAGCCCTAGACGAAGATTAAATACAAAGTCTGTAAAATAGGCTGGACCAAGTCTATAGTTTTTAAATCAAAGTGGGAAATTCTGAAGCAGGGAATTCTGAAATAGGTCCAAACACTTTAAAAATAAATGTGTCCAAAGCACACTTCTTTGGCAGTGCTCCAGAGTCATTACATAGTATGTGGATTTCGGGTATATGCCATATGGTGGCTTCCCAATGGGAGCTGGGCACCCATTTTGAAAATTCCCCAATGCTCAGCCCTCTTTTCTTGCAATGTGAAACAGCTCATATGTTTGCTAAAATTGGTAACAAATTATGTGTTTTAAGACCCCCATAAAACAGAAATTATGGCAAGACCTTTTTAGTTGCAATATATTGCAAGGGATGGCAAAGCAGCAGAACTGTGAGGTGGATGAAGAATACCCCAAATATACTAGAAGGGAATGTCTGAAGAGGAGGGTTACCTGGAACATTCCATCATAGCATTGCATACTTTGCTGGGGAAATTAAAACCCTGAGTTTAAGGAAACTAGCTATTAGCCTCACTAATAGAATCATAGAAGTAGAGGACTGGAAGGGACCTCAATAAGTCATCTGGGCTATAATTAGACAATTTCTGACAGGTTTTAGTCCACCCTGTTCTTAAAAACCTACAAGAGTGAAGAGTCCACAACCTCCCTACACTGTTTGTTCCAGTGCTTAACTACCCTGACAGAAGATTTTCCTAATGTCTAACCTAAACCTCCCTTGCTGCAATTTAAGCCCATTTCTTCCTTGTCCTATCCTCAAGAGGTTAACCAAATCAATTTTTCTTACTTCTCCTTGTAACTATCTTTTATGTACCGTGACAAAGCTCCAAGTTTGTAATTGTGGGTCCTGCGCTTTCTGGCAGATTTAGGGGCCTCAGAAACTCATCTAGGCCCCAGAGTGACCTCCCTTTCTCAGTATAATTGGCAAGAGTCACCGCCTAGTGAGTTACCTTCATCACAGGCCAGTACGGAAGATGGAAAAAAGGGGGGAGCCTGGGCCCGCCCTCTACTCTAGGCTCCAGCCCAGGGACCCTAATAGTATCAGCTAAGATGGCTGACCTTTTATCCACAAAACACAATACAATTCCCTGGGCTACTTCCCCACAGCAGTCTCCGCTTCTTCAAACTCCACTTCACCCTTACCTCAGGGCCTCCTTCCTTCTGTATGATATGTTGTCCACCACTCAGTCTCACCAACAGCACAACTTCCTCCCACAGCTCCTGACACCCACAGCCACCTGACTAACTGGGAGGTTTTTATCTGGTTTCAGCCAGTCCCTGATTGGCTTCAGGTGTCCCAATCAGGCTAGCTGTCTCTACTCCTTTCCAGAAGGTTCTTAATTGGCCCCAGGTGTCTTGATTGGCCTGGAGTAGCCTTTGTTTGGCTATCCAGGGAACAGAGACCTGCACATCCTGAGACTAATATACCTGCCTTCCAGCACTCTCTTATATCCTTCTGGTCTGACTCAGTCACAGTACTTGAAAACTATTATTATGTCCCCGTTCTGTCTTCTCTTCTCCAGACTAAACAAACCCAATTTTTTCAAACTTTCCTCATAGGTCACGTTTTCTAGAAATTTGCACTCTCTCACCAGTTTGTACTAACAGTAATAGTTCTGCTTACATTAGTTTGGAAATTACTGGTACGCCAACATATGCTACTCCTCTGCATTTGATGAAACAAACTATGTTTAACGGAGATCTGTCTTAGGAAATATGAATATTAAAGCATCACCTGCAGATGAGCAAATCCAGAATGGCAGATGCCTGGTCATTAGAGCTATCAGTAAATTTGAAGAATGGACTCATGCAGTGTCACAGCAAGCATAGAACTGAAACACTAACTGTCACGTAGAATAGTGAGTCAGTCAAACTTGATGTGGTAGAGTGCTACTTCTTGACTGCACACACAGAATCAGTTATTGCTATGAGGAGCAAAGATATGAAAGATTACAAAGGGCTCAAAACACATCTAAACAGAGGCAGGACTAAGTAGGAGGTAGGCAGATTAGAGTGGTTACCTCAGCACACTTCCCACTCCTTTAATGCTTTCTCTTTTTCTTGTTACAATTCAGCAGAGCACTGTGCTATCAAGTGTGAACAAGACACTTGGTTAAGAACATGATGTTGGTGATGAAACTAAGATCCTTGTGCGTGTCCTCACAAACAACTAGAAGGCCAAATCATCAGAGCACTGACTCCACTGGAGCTACATCAATTATACCTGCTAAGGATCTGTTCCATAGTGTTTCTAACAGCAACCCAAAATTTTCAAACAAATCTAACTTCTGCAAATCAAAACCCTCATTGCCAGTACTGGACCCAATAACATGAGCAATATCATATACACAGTAGGTTTTACAAAGGGATTATGAAGCGATGGGACAGCTTGACAGACACTTGAAGCTCAAAAGAAATAAATCCCTAATTAGAATGCAAAATGTAAAAAGCACAGACCACTATAGCTAACAAGAGGTGACTGTGTGACATCAGACAGGAGGAATGGCAATGGGATACCTCAGGGCTCTTGATTGGGTACTTTGATTATTCATCACACATAAAATTGTATTGGTTGCACAAATATAAAGGACATTCTTAGCCATGTAAAAAGATTTAGAGATAAATTGTAAATAAACTACATATCAGTTCCCAGTGTGATGCTAAAACTGACAGCTTAACTTCATAATTTATATTCAGAAACAACTATTGTATGGCCAGGGTGTCATAGCAAAATTACCAAATATATTTAGATCAAGTTTAGATATGTTCATGGATAATGTAATGATCTTCCATACTCATAACAGATCATGTGAAGTAGGTGACCGATTAGGGTCTCTTCCTATTAAGAGTTCTCTGTGATTCCATGTAGATTGCCAGGGATATTCAGGTGCCTTGTAGTTACTCTTTTCAGCTGGAGTATGATTTGAAGGCAATTAACTTTGCCATACATGGCAATATGTTCCTTTTGTCCTGATCTTGGCTGGTTTCCTGAGTACATCAGCAAAGAACCCCCCAAAGCAACTTGTTAAAGTGAAAGGGCACAAGCAACAGCAATGCAATTCATTGATGAATGACTGTTTCATTTAGCAAAGGTGGAAGATAACGGGGATTGATCCAGCTCCACTGAAGTCATTAAAGTCAGGGGAGAGATTTGTGTTGCAGGTTGAATCAGGCCATAGGACTTTTGAGGTATGTCTACACTGCAATGTACGCCCAGACTCAAGGCTAACCTCCCTTGTGTCTACACTGCAAACACACTGACTCATACCCAGGGTCCCAGGATCCGAGCTCGAGTCAAGCCTGCACCCAGGGTCTGAGCCCTATGGCTTTTCAGTGTAGACGCAACCCCGCTTGACTCAGGTCCTGGGAGTCATCTGGAAGAATCCCATAATTCCATGTGACAGCTTCCTTAGTTCTCTCTAACCCAACAATCTGCAATGCACTCTCTTGAAAACAGAAGCCCCACCCCCAGCAAATGGCAGATGCACAGGTCAGCATTAGCCCGTTCTGTTCTGATCACTGCTCTGTAAGCACACTATCAGAGAGCCTCTTGGGTTTGCAACGCAGAGTGAACCATTCAAGCCTTTTGCAAAGCAACCTGCTTCCTGGCAACAGGCAAGGCAAGCAGTAAAGTTTTCCTATAGTGCACCACTTTCCTAAGGCTAGAGGGGCCACATTTTTGGGGTGGGGGGTGCGATGTATAATTGAAGATGACAATTTATGTCATTGTTGCTACCACTGTTATACAGTTGCAACAAATCTTACACACAGGATGTCATGTAAGGTACAACTTTTTTGTTGATAATCTTGTTTATACTCACGTATCTGACTTTATGAACATTTGCTATGTATTTGTATCTCAAACATGCGTTTTATTCTTGGTTGACACCCACAAGGTAGTTTTACATCCCATCTAGCCAGCCCAGTGTTGATGAACCATTCAATTGTGGATGGACCATTTGGGCGGTGACAGGCCATTAAAGGAGATCAGCTCTTCAAGGAGTCTTTTGATACCCGAGACAGCAAGGAGCCAATGGCCACCCCCCCGTGATTTATCAAAACATACAAGGGCAGGTGATGTGGACATGTGGTCTAGGACTCCATCTTTGTCAGTAACTTTCCATACATGCGGGTTGTGGGTTTTGTTTGGAACAGTAAGTTTCCATGCACACGGCAGAGGATATAAAAGACACCCGAGACATCTCCATTTCACCTTTTTCCTGCTCCAATTCTCTGGACTGTGGTTTTGCAATTAAAAGGACAATTTTGAACTACAGACTGAGGATCCCCCAAACCAGAGCAACTTTTGCAAATCAGTAGTTTATTCCATCACTACTACAAACCTGATATAAGGACTTTGCTATCACTTGTATGCATATCTGATCTGTTAACCATTTATAACCACTGTATTCTTTTCTTTTATTAATAAATCTTAATTAGTTTACTATGGATTGGCTGACAGTGTGATATTTGGGTAAGATCTGAGATACATATTGTCCTGGTGGTAAGTTGTCTTGACTGGTCCTTTGGGATTAGTAGAACCTCACATATGGTGAATAGGATTTTCAATAACTTCTTTCTATATTAGACCTATTATTGAGATGGGAGCCAAGGGTTGGAATACCTGGAGGGGACTGTGTTTGGTTAACCAGTGTATTGCTGCAGAAGCACTTTTGTTACTGGCTTCGTGAATCTAATTAAAGAATAAACCACCAGTTACTGGGTACTGTCTGCCCTGTTTCTTGCAGTCTGCCCTGCGCGTGGCATTCTCAGTGTGATCCATTCCAGACCCCCCAGTAACACTAGGGAATCTGCGATATAGTTACTTTGACTCAGCTCTATGTGGTGCAGTGTGAATGCCAGAGCCCCAAGTTCACGCATGCATCAGAAAATTCTTAACCTCGAGTTAAAATACAATATAGATGCTCAAGCCCAAGGTTCCCTAACATGGGTCCACTGACTAGAGTCCCATTAATCCTAGGCTTACATTGCAGTGTAGACATACCCTTGAAGAACTGTAAAAATCATGCAGAGTATATGACAAAGATGTTTCAGAAAGGTAACTTGGGATGCATTAGACATGACTTTTGAGTCAGTAGGGTATTCTTAGCTCAATAAAAGCCTAAGCGTGAATTAGTAATCTGAAAAGAAGCTTTGTTTTAATTTTAGTGCTCTTTGGTCACAAAGAGGTAGTCTCAGTCTAGAAACTCCGAAGTACAGAAACAATGCACATGGCTTTAGATGTGGATGGATTAAAAAACAACCAATCAACCAACCAAAAAAGAAATCAAAACCCTCTTAAAAGCTCTTTAAAGAGATTCTAGAGTAGACTAGCATAACAGGATACATAATGGTATGTTATAAAAGTTTTATTGGGAGCTGTTTGAATGACCTGCATAACTTTCTAATGGTTTGGCCAATTAGGAGTACAAAAGATCATGAAAAAACTCACACTGATAAAAATCACATATTCTATGTTTTTGTGGGTTAGAGTTTAACCTCAATTCCTCACAAAAAAATCAAAAACTAAATTCACTTATTCGTGATTATCTCATAGATGATTTGAGATTGGTGTCATCATAAATTACTCCCTAAGATTCTATTATCTCCTACTTGTACATTGTTATAAACATAGGCAAGAGCTTGGTATGGAAACAGCAATACAACACAACATAGTTTGGGTCCTACCAAATTCATGGTCCATTTTGGTCAATATCATGGTCATAAAAATAAAAAATAAAAAAGTAAATTTCATGATTTCTGCTATTTAAATATGAAATGTCAGGGTGTTGGAATTGTAGGGGTTCTGACCCAAAAAGGAGTTAGGTTATTGTAGGGGGGCTGCAGTATTGCTATCCTTACTTTTGCACTGCTGCTGGTGGCAGCGCTGCCTTCAGAGCTGGTCAGCTGGGGAGCAGCAGCTGCTGACTGGGAGCCGAGCTCTGAAGGCAGAGCCACTGCCAGCAGCAGCGCAGAAGTAAGGATGTCATGGTATGGTATTGCCATCCTTACTTCTGCACTGCTGCTGATGGGGCGTTTCCTTCAGAGCTGGGCACCCGGCCAACAGTTGCTGCTCTCCAGTCACCAAGCTCTGAAAGCAATGCAAAAGTAAGGGTGGCCATATCACAACCTCTCTCAAATAACCTGGTGGCCCCCTTGCAATTCCCTTTTGGGCAGGACCTCAAATTTGAGAAACGCTTGTCTTCCCCAAGAAATCTGCATAGTAGAGGGTAAAAGCACACAAGACCAGATTTCATGGTCTGTGATGCATTTTTCATGGCCATGAACTTGGTAGGGCCCTAAACATAGTTAATGAACTTACATTTCAGAGAACAGAAAGGAAGAAGGCTAGAACACGAATATTTTTACTGTACCAGTATTTAGTCTGAATGTACACTTACTTAGTAATTGTATGTTCATACAGTGCAATGTTGCAGTCATTTTCCTCATTCACGTCCAAATATTCAACTAGGCCTTCATGCAAAAAATCTTCAAAATTCCTGTAATTGCCAATAAAAGGTACACATTGAGAAACATGCAGAAGCGACAAAGTGTCTTGTGGCACCTTAAAGATTAACGAAGGTATTGAAGCATAAGCTTTCGTGGGCTAATACTCACTTCGTCGGATGCATGCTTATGCTTCAATACCTTTGGTAGTCTTAAAGGTGCCATAGGACTCTGTCACTTCCACAAATCCAGACTAACATGGCTACCTCTCTGATTACTGAGAAACATTTTATTCAAACTAAACAAGTGGTTCTTATCTGCACTGAGTTACACAGATCTGAGAGAATTCTCTCAGTATTTGAAGCAGAAAAATATCCAATCTGACCTGTTCGCTTCAGGAAGATTTTTTTTTTAAATACCCTTAATATTTTCTTCATCATATCATAAAGGTAAGTATATTTTGTGACTGGACTAACAAATTTCCATGGTGATTTTGCAAGACTAATTAGAAACTGAACTGGAATGCTTATATATGTAAATATTATACACCTTCTCTCTCTCTCTCTCACACACACACACACACACACACACGCATACATACTCTTTCAAGGGTGATTAATGATTCTTAATGCCTCAGTTTCTGAGATGCCCAAGTTGACACTCCTGATTAAAGGTGCCTGATTTTCAGAGGGCGGGTGTGCAGCATTTACCAAAAGACTCTTTAAGGTGTCTCAAATCAGGCACCAGAAGTCAGTAGTTGCTTTTAAAAATTTAGGTTATACATTTATTTTATGTAACCACATATCACAATCTCAAATCAACAGCAGAATAAGAGTCAAACTTCTTTGCATTAGATTAAAAAAAAAAACACCACAGAAAATATCTGCTATTCTGATTCTTCATTTACATGAGAGAGCAGACTTCTTCCCTAAACACTGTGGCATTGCAAAACCAGAACAAAAACTCTTAATTCAGCCAGTGCATATTGTTATGACCTTTACAGATGGAGGAGTGGGGGGCAGTAATTTACCTGTATCCCTGAGCAAGTTCCTCCATATGCTTGTCCGTAACTGCAGGTTTTTGCTTCTTTACAATTATGTAGGGTCTAAATTGGAAAAAGGAATGTTGTAGTGGATATACAGAGAGTTAAGAAATATAAATTAAAGTAAGGCAACATCAATGTATACGATAGCTGGTTTGTAAATCCACATTTGGAAACCAACTGCAGACACAGAAGTACACATCTTCTTAAACACGGTGCTCATTTAAAATAAATAAAAGTGTAACTAGATTTATCTGCCATTTAGTTGATGTATTTATGCAGATATAATTAGCCAAGCCATTAAATTAACTTGGATTGTTTTAAATCTGAGTTTCATATTACCAGTTAAGGAATCTATGTATCATATACAAATCCCCACCGAAGTATAAACAAATGTTGCTTTTAAAAAATACATATGACATATTAAAATAAAAGTTTAGAACTACATTTTAAGTAGATAAGTTTAACCTACAAAATTATTGTTGGTTGCTTTGAAATATTTAAATTTTCTCAACAGTACCAGGCTAAAAATAGATGTAAACGCCTTGAGATGGGGTGTTTACATATTAGTATTTTGTTCAATGCTGAGCACAGTCAATGCTCAACAAATATATATTTAATTTTGAAGAGGACACATTTTTCTAATAACCATTACCTAAAATGATATAAAATATAAAGAGCATTAACTACGTACTGCAGTAGATTAATCTATAACTTTTAGCAGCACATGAATCTCTGGTAGCTTCACCACAACAAGGAAACACTGACACAAAGAATGGCATGCAAGATCAAAACGTCAAGGGCTGTTGCTATTTGGACAAGTTGCTCTTACAGAGTGCAGCAAATAAGTACAAGATACGTGTGTAGTCTGCTCTGAAGTCCAAATAACTGTTTGAGGGCTAATGAGCACTTTTAAATGGTTAAGAGGAGGATCTGAACAATTGCAAAGGAAAAAAACCTCACAACAAAGAGAACCGGGTAAGTTTTCTTGGAAATCCACATTATTTCACTCAGTGTTGCCATTTTTAGTTGGAACACAGATCGAGACGTTTTGCCAGACCACCAAATCTGAAGTTTGATTTGTACTAGCAGCGTTTGAATTGGAGAGTTAATTTCTCTGCCTTTGAGTTCATTCCTGTCTGTGGATACTAATCAATCATCCCTGCCAGGTCTGACTTATTGCTAGTTCACAAATATACTGACGATGGAACAATTTTTGAGGCTTTTGGAAAGCCTCAAATTGCATCACACGCCATGTTTGATTTTTAAAAGACAGTTAACACTACTGGACAAGGTGATTGCCACTTTTAGGCACGAGTACTGCTGCTGACTGACTTATCGATGAACTGTGCACACATTTAACCTAAACTAAACCATGCTTGTATCATTACCTCATCCTCTCTCCGCCCTCCCTTCTTGTTTGTTCACCCCTCTGTTGTGCCTTGTCTTTAGGCCCTAAACTCTTTGGGCCTCGTAACATCATTTACTATTTATGTGTAAGCAGTGTCAGGATGGGCTCTACCCTGACATCTGGTGGTGAGTTGTGGAAAAGAACTTCAGGGGCTGATCTTGTCTGCATAGACACACCCATCCCACCTAGCATGAGCTCACAGCAGCTTAAATGGTCACTTTGGCTGCTATGGGATCCCCAGTTTCTCTGTAATGGGATAGGAAGAATAAAGTGTTGTTACCCTAATTATGTGAATCAAGGACAGTGGAACTGTACTTGGCCTTTGTTATGATGGAGGGACTCACCATTGTCTAGGTAGCATGCGCTAGGCAAGAGACTGGGGTTCCAAAACCCAGTGAATTGTGAGAGTTTGGGGAGAGGCATTTGTACCTTGTAATATGGGCCTCTTCAGAGGGCCCTAAATGCCAATTGCAGCTCCTTCTCTCTCTCCACAGTGGAATATCAAAGCTAATTTGGATTCCATTAGGAGTCTAGTTACAGGCTGTTGAGCTGAATGGTGCACCTGCACTGAAGCTCCCCTACTACAAGCTGAAATCACTATAGAGCTAAACTTGCTAAGAGCTGAAATCACTGAGTACTGTGTTAAGTAGCAGGGGAACCTGAAGGTATATTGCTGAGCAGAGCAGTTTGTGGGACAATGAGCAGAGTGGAGTGGCCAGCTGGAGCGGCTCACAGGACAGTTGGTGGAGCAGAGTGGAGCAGCTCACAGGACAGCTACCAGAGAGGAGCAGCTCTCAGTGAAGGCTGCAGCAGAATCCCATGGAGAGGTGGGGCAGGTGGCCTTGGACCCCTACCCCTCCACCCATTTCCACCCAGTCTTGGGGGGAGGGGGCAGCAAAACTCTGCAGATGAACTTTTGAGCTCTGGGGCTCCACTGACTAGAGATTTTTGGGTTGTTGGACTTTTCCTATGGTCCTCAAAGTCCCACAATGCAAAAGGACATAGCCCTTTTGCTTGGGGGGCATAGGCCTTCTGGTTCACGGTTTGCTTTATGAATCCTGTTTGCGGTGTTTCCCCAATATAATGTGCATTGTTTCTCTCTGTTATTAAAAGGCTTTTGGTACACTCAAGACTCCGTGCTTGCAAGAGGGGAAGTATTGCCTCTTAGAGGCGCCCAGAGGGGTGGTATATGGTTGTCCCAGGTCACTGGGTGGGGGCTTGATCTGGTTTTGCATTGTGTTAATGGAACGGAACCCCTAGATACTGAACCCGGCCCTTGTTGCTGCCAGTTCTGAAGGGTAGAAGGGTTACATATGGAAGTGCCTAGCATAAAGGTTCTCTGATGTTATTGGGGTCTCTAGGCATCAATGTTGCATAAATAATATAATTTTAATTTATAAATTTCAAATACAAAGCTATTCACAATCTCAAAATATTGTTACATTTTTGTAAGACATTCTTGTCTGTCTTCCTGCCCCAGCTTATTGTGGCAACCAACTTCTTTCCCTTCCCTAGAATATTGTTGTGTGTCGAATTCAAGAGCTCTCTTTCAAATGTAAATTGTAAGCTTCTCAGGGCAAAAACATTTTTCTTTTAGGTCTGTCAAATGTTATGTCCTCTCATGGGAACTACAGAAATAAGTCAAAATTGTGTGACATGTTTTCTTCTAATGACAGCTACAACCCTTCGACACCTTTATCTAGCCTAAAGGAGATCAGCTTATTTCAAAAAGAACTAGTTACAATTAGAGTAAAGCCCTGATCCTGAAATGTGATGCTGAAGACAACAGGGTGCCTTGTGGGTACATATGCACATCTTGCTGCAGGACTGTAACCGACGTGTTACTCATCAAAACACAAAAAAGAAAAAAAGAAAAGCAACAGTATTTCAAATATACCCATACCAAAGTTGCTAATGTTTCCTTTCTTCAGATGGTAGGAAGGTCTTTTTTACTTTGCTTTCACTTATGTTCAGAGATAAAAAGTCATCTATTCGAGCAGCAGCTTGTTTTTTAAACTTTGTTTACTCAATTGCACACTTATCCCACATTAAGGCTGAGACTTTCAAAGGGGCCCAGAGGTACTCAAAGCCCCCTGCAATGGAATGTGGGTTGGGTGCCTAAAACCTCTTGGGCAACTTTGAAAACCTCAGCCTAAAAGACGCACAGCATGCAATGGATAATTGAGTTCTTTAGAAGGATTTTTGGTGAGAAGTTGTTACAATCAGGGACCAGACACCCCAAGAGGGGAACAGAAGGTTTAAACCCCAAAAATCCCAGGGAGGAGGGAAGGGGGTATCAGCTCCTCTTATTGAGGCAGCCCTCCAAATCAGCCAAAGGCAAGCAGCCTTTGTTAAAGATCAAGACACAGGCCATTCCTTTGAAAGCATCAGGGAAGCAATTCATAGCAACGCCCCTACAGACAACTATATTACTATTACTACTCATGTAATAGGGAGAGGATTTTTATGGAGGCAGGTATGATATACAGGGAAGACCCAACAGGACAAAATAAGGGTTTGGGACAATCAGGGTCCAGATACCCCAAAGGAAGAACAAAAGGTTTAAACCCCCCAAAAAGAGCAGGTGAAGCAAATGATTGCGTGCTGCATTATAGCAGTATAAAAGTATACGAGTAAGGTCTTGTGAAAGTTTATAATGTTCTGAACGCGACAGTCATTAGGAGATATACACACGGAATGTGGGTTATGAATCAATGTATTTATGAATTTAGAAAACTGTGCTCATAATCCATACTAAAACTGTCCTGCTGTAGTTGGAGTAAGCAGAGAAGCAGGAAGGGGCTCTCCCCAAGCCAGGTATTTACATGAAACTGGCTTCAAGTAACCATCCATTGTCCAACCTGGGAAGAGTCAATGATGGACCACCAGAGTCAATGAGACAATATGGAGACATTCTGGCTATCAAACAAAAAGAATTTTCCCACACTTTTAAAAACAGGCTTGGGACTGAAGTTTTTAATTCAGAATTTGGGGGGCAGTCTCAAGGCAGGAGGCTGTCCTTGAAAACTAGAGGGTCTGCTGGGAAACAGTTAAGGCAATAGGCAACTTATATTAGAAAAGTGATCTTTGTCCAATATTGAAGCGTAAAGCCTGACGTTGCAGCTTTAGGTTTATTTTCTGTGCTACTTGTACATGTTTCCTATCCCTTAATAGTTGATCTTTGAATCTATGGTTTTTCTATTAAATATTTTGTTGATTTTCACCCCAAGCAGGTCTGGTGGGCAAACAGTGTGGAATCTGTATGCCAAAGTAAGATGGTATCTGAGGGGCTTGTTTCACATTTTCTGGGATTAACAAATCCAAGAGGAACAACTCAAGTGTCTGGTAATTAAGAACTCAGTGAGGACAAATTTGGGGAGTGGAAGGACTGTTGGTGTCATCCTGCAAGGAGTAACTAGGCTGGTAAGAGCCTAGAGGGTGAGACCTTATGCTGTGGGTAGGCTACAGAGGCCTGACCCACAGCTGCACAGCCCAGAGGCCCCCAGGGATACAGAAGCAGGGCAGGCAGTGACAGAATCCCATACCAGTCTGGCTGGTCCCCCAATCATCACAGAAGTTTACCTGCACAATCTTCCTCCATCAGAGGAAATGTAGACACATCTGTCAGCAAGATTCGTGGAGATTGAAACAAATTCATTGATATAACCTGCTCGCCGCATTAGCCGAAATGTGTGAACGAGTTTCGGATAGTCTCGAATGACACCAAGGATGTTACCTGTTCAAGAAAACGATTTTATGATTGATGGTTTTGTACGCTTCAAAATTCTCTTCAGTTCAGAGCTCCTTCCTTTGTTAAGAGTGACAGGAAATACCTGTCAGGTGAGTCTATGCTGTAGCTGGGAATGAGCCTTCCAAGCCAGATAGAGACAGACTAGAGTGAGCCTTGCTTGAGCTAGCGCACAAAAGATAGCAATGTGGGTACTGTAGCAGGGGCAGTAGCTCTGGCTAGCCATCTAAGCTTGGCTCTCAGAGGATGGGGAGCTTGAACTCAGGCAGCTAGCCTGAGCCATCACTCGGGCTGCAACATCCACACTGCTATCTTTAATGTGCTACCTTGAGCAGAGCTTATGTGAGTCTGTCTACCTGGGCTGGGAGGCTCACTCCCCGGTTAGACATACCTGGAAAATGACAGCTTTTCATCAAGAAGCCAGAACATTTTCAAGTCAAAATCTCCATGATGGTGTGGGAAGTGGTGAGGGTGGTGGGCTAGATGATCTCTTTAGGACCCTTCCAGCCCTACATTTCTATGATTCTAGGATGTGAATTCTCCCCAACAAAAATAAAAATATTTTTCAAAAAGATAGTAACACTAACTTTATAACAAAATTAGAATTAGGAATTCAAACCTGGGATAGCATTACATTCCACACAATATCACAATCTTTGTGGAACTTAAGTGTGTTCGTGTGCGAGTTTCATACAATACCATTAGGCACTGTTTACAAGCCAATATTTAAGGAGGCCTTAACAGAGTCTCCAATTTTATGCCCACAATTAACTGTGGTCATAATTTTTGGGGCACAAACAACAGATGACTAAAATGCCATAATTTGGACTGTCAACTCTATCTGTAGGAACAGTCAAACAGATGTCAAAACATTTGCACCTGAAATTGGTACATGAAAAACTGCATCTGCACATGATCATGATCAGAAAAGATGTTGGACAGTTTTTAAAGTTTGGCACCCCAATCTGTGTTAAGATGGAACATGACTGATGGGAAGATACATACCATTAAGGAAGACAAGGAACACATTTGGATATGAAAGTTCTTCTCCACATAGTAAGTTTACATCTTCTACTCCAAGGTTACTGGCTAATTTAATAATCGGGCCATCTTCCATATCAGTAGTAATGTGAGTCATCAGAGCTAGGTTTTTAACCAAACCACAAGCCTAAAAAACAAATATGAACAAGTTATTCTAAAGTACATATACTGATGTTACAAACTGCACTGTTTTTAATATAATTCTGTAAGTACGTACAACATAAGTGATAGAAATGAGGTTGGATACACAATAATTGCCTTAAGGAAAAAACAGCTTACAAAAGAATATGAGGACAAGAAAAAAAGATAGAAAGTACATTCTAATCATCATACTGAAATTCCATGTTTTAGAATTCAAAATTGAAGATTTAAAATTTAAAAAGTGTGACTGCAAAGCTGCAGCTATTTTTCAAACTATTACAGTGTATTAGTATTAAATTCTATAGAATACAAGATATATGCAACTATTTTAAATTCCTATTGAGATCAATTTTTTTTTTTAAAAGGCACTTAACTTATAAGGTATAAAATAGACCTTATTTATCTTTCCATGTAAAAGTTACTCAGAAATAGAATAATGCATCATTTAAAGAAATACAATAGAAAAATGACTCCGCATCGTTAAAGAATTTGAAAATACGCAATGTGCCTTTAGTATGGTATTCTCCAAGCTGAAAACTCATCCGTTGTTTTATCTATATGGAAAGCTGTCTCTATGACTTAAGATTAGGGTTTCACTAGTAAAATTAGAATTAACCAATGTGACAATAACTTGTTAGGATACCAAATGTATGTTTATGTTATTAAATGTAATCAATACAAAAAAAAATACAGCACTAAAATGGCAGCTTTTAAAGGAATCATAACAAAAGCTGTTTTGTCCATATGAAGGCAGACTTCCCATATGCCATAAAGTAAGCTTTAAGAAAATGAACATCTTAAAATATATATAATACATGGACATTTCAGCAAATGACTTCACCTATTTAATGCAAATGGTTCATCCTGCTTATCTACTAGTGCTGGAAAGTCCAGCGCTCCCATCAGGCATTGTATCAGAACAAATTCCCTCCCAGAATCAACTGTTTGGTGAAATAATTTTATGATTTTGTTGTATGAAGAAAAATGTCTTCAAATTCTTAATTAGCTACAGCAGTTTTTTTTAATATTCACAAATTATGTACAATAACCTTTTCTCTGAAAGTCTAAAGCTCAGGCTGATGTGGCAATCTCACAGTAGTAAGACACATTCATTTACAGCATAAAGGGATAAGAGTTTAAGACTCTTTGGACCCTTCAGCCCTGGCTGGTAGTGGGAGCAGGATGAGCTTCCAAAGAGAAGTTGGTGTCATTCTGCTGCAAATCCAGATGAAGAGCTCCATATAGAATCCCATCCAGCTCACCACAGCCAAAAAGACATCTGCCATAACAAGGAATGCGGAGTGCAATTAGAGAACTGGGTTGGGGATCAGACGGCACCTCCCCATGTCCCTTGGCTTTTCACTTGAAGAGGCGGGATAGACAACAGTGTCTCTGAACATGCCCCCTTCAACCTTTTTATTTGGGACAGTGATATTTAGAGGCAACAGCCAAGATCCGGAGCTCCGTTGTGCAATGTGCTGTACACACATAGAAAGAAACAGTCCCTACTCTACAGAGCTTAACATCTTAATAGGTAAAACAAACAATTATTCCCATTTTACAGACTGGGAACCAATGCACAGAAAGAGTCAGTGACTTGCTCCAGGTGTCATAGAAAGTGCATGGCAGAGGTGGGGATTGGTGCTTACTTGCAGCTCCAACTGGTGAATTTTAAAAGGGAAATAGTTACCTATCTCCCAGTGGTAGTCTGTCAAATCTAGGCTGTTATGGAAGCAGGAAGATGGGGCTTAGCAAGCTGGGCACTCAAGTGCCCTGCAGCAGGAGCTGGGAAAGGGGCTCAGCTAGGCATGGAAAGCACTGTGATAAGGGAAACTCAGCTATCGGTCCCCCACTGCAGGGGCAAAAGCACCAGCCCCTCCTCCAGCGGAAACAAAGGAGGATAGACCTTGGGGAACAGAGAGAGACAGAGAGAGTGAGAGAGTGTGTAAGAAGGAAAGAATGAAGAGGACTTTGTGGATGGGAAAGAAGTAGATCAATATAGCAAGAAACCGAACTTCAAGCATCAGCCAAAGACTGCAAAAGATCCCAGAATAGGGCAAGAGTACATAAAACAATTAATTAAGGTATTGTGACAAAGCTCCAAGTTTGTACTTGTGGGTTCTGCGCTTCCTGGCAGATTTAGGGGCTTCAGAAACTCATCTAGGCCCCAGAGTGACCTCCCTTTCCCAATATAATTGGCAAGAGTCACTGCCTAGTGAGTTACCTTCATCACAGGCCAGTATGGAAGATGGACAAGGTGGGGAGCCCGGGCCCGCCCTCTACTCTAGGCTCCAGCCCAGGGACCCTAATAGTATCAGCTAAGATGGCTGACCTTTTATCCACAAAACACAATACAATTCCCTGGGCTACTTCCCCACAGCAGTCTCCGCTTCTTCAAACTCCACTTCACCCTTACCTCAGGGCCTCCTTTCTTCTGGATGATATGCTGTCCACCAATCAGTCTCACCAACAGTACAACTTCCTTCCACAGCTCCTGACACCCACAGCCCATCTGACTAATTGGGAGGTTTTTAACTGGTTTCAGCCAGTCCCTGATTGGCTTCAGGTGTCCCAATCAGGCTAGCTGTTTCTCCTCCTTTCTAGAAGGTTCTTAATTGGCCCCAGGTGTCTTGATTGGCCTGGAGTAGCCTTTGTTTGGCTATCCAGGGAACAGGGACCTGCACATCCTGAGACTAATATACCTGCCTTCCAGCACTCTCTTATATCCTTCTGGCCTGTCTCCGTCACAGTATTAAGTGCTGATCTCACTGGAGGGTTAAGAGAATGTGCGCTACTGGGAGCTTCACATGAGTTGTGGAGTCAGTCCTTTGGAGTAATGAACAACAATTTCTCTTACCCATAACACTGACAGCAAAGTTGGTCCTCTGATAAAGGACTGTCTGGTTCAAAAGAAACTATGCTTGCCTCCCTGGGTGTTGGGGGGTGAGTAGAAAAGAGAGAGAAATAAAATACAAGTTCTTTACCTCTCCTTCAGGAGTGTCTGATGGGCAAAGCATACCCCACTGAGATGGCTGAAGAGATCGGGGACCACTCACTTTTCTTGTCTTTTCAAACTGAGAAGAGATTCTTGTCATCATTCCCAGAGCTGATATATAAGACAGGCGGGACAATACCTGTGTCACACCTTGGCGATCCATTTTGAATCTTTTCAGTGACCAATTTCCCTATAGAGCAAAGAAACATGTATTCTTTCAAATACATCATTTACCCCTTATTCTGGCCACTCATATTTATTTTAGAGTAGTGATATTCAGACCTCAGCGGTTCAGGAGCCAAATTAGATATCAACATTATTCAAAAAAGCCACAGGACTGGGAATTCATAGTTTTATTTACTACTTTTATGTATATATATTTTTCTCACAGCAAAATAACTGACCCAGTATTATTATTTTATCAATTATAATTGGTTAACAACAGAGTAAAGCATCCTGATTGGTTAATAATTAAAATCACTCAGTGTTTTACCAACATGTGCTGCAAAGAGCCACAGGAGACACATTCAAGAGCCACTTGCACCTCTGGAGCCTCTGTCTCAGTATCACTGTTTTAGAGTATTTCAGACAAACCAGTCGAGGATCTCTGCATTGAGGATGCTGTGCATTTTATAAACAACCTTCTACTTCCTTATTTGCATCTAAAGATATTCCCCAGGTAAGGGTATAAATTGCATAGTAAATTTCTGCAGTTCCCATTGGGTGGGAACAGTGACCTGCAGCCACTGGGAGCTGCGGATGGTCAATGTAAACAAACTGTATTGCGGCCCACCAGCGGGTTATGCTGGCAGGGCACATGTGGTCCACAGACCGCAGGTTGCCCACCAATGTCCTAGAGACTGTTCCAAAACTGGGGGCACAGCACTGATTGTTTGGTACAGTGTCGCAGATCCACAGGATTTGTTCTGTGTTTACCAGGAACGTTCCAAGAGAATGAACATTCAGTACTTGGACTGAAGAGGAAAGTCAAATGAGTGTAGACACCATCAAAGCTGTTCTTTTGCTCGACTGAATATTAACAACACTTGTTCCGTGTCATATGATATACTCATTCAGCACACTGAGATACTGGGGGGCAGGGGAAAGAGGATGGGCAGGAGAGAAATCCTCCACCATGGCAAATATGCACATGTTGCTTCACGTCAAAAGCTAAAGAAAAACAACAGGACATCTTTATTAATAAAGGGGAGGGGTTGCTTTTTTCCTTTTTAGGAGTCTTTTAAACCTTTGAAAAAAAGGAGGAAAAAACCCACCACAGAAATGTCAGTTTTAAATTTTGAAAATATGGTGACCTTTGCTATAAGCACGTAGAAAAAAACACTGCACTATTAATTCAACTATGTACAAGTTACTTTTGCCTGAAGGAGACCAATGATCTAAATTTACAACCTCAGCTTGCTCTGCTGAAAATTATTCCAGAATTAGGATAGGTCAGGACTGCAAAACATGCACTCTCTCTCAGGTCAAACAGACCAATTTCTTAATCTCTGGCAAGAGAATCACTAGTAATACCTCAGAGAGGGATGTCACTGGAAGCAAACATCAAATAGAGTCTGAGTTAGCAGATGCACTGCCCTCTGGTTGTGACTACCACACCTAGATTGAACAGCATGGGTCAGGTTGGCATCAGTGACAACTGTTGTCCTGCATTGGGCTATATGCTCTTTCCTGAAACACCACATGCTTGTTGCACTCCCCCCATCCACTTCTTTCCAGTCTGTTAGAGTAGAGTATGTCTACACAGTAGCTGGGTGGGGAGAGTCTCAGCTTGGATAGAGTTAGCACACTAAAAATAATGTGTCCACAGCTGCATGGACAGTGGCTTGGACTCGCTGCCAGAGTACTATCCTGCCCAATGCCTGCCGTTTATGCGCTAGTTCGAGCTGAGCTAGCGCCTGTATGTCTACCTGATCTAGGAATTACATCTCCCAGTTGATGTGTAGTCATACCCTCAAGTAGGAAGAGATTCTTGTTCATGTTTGAGTGGGAAGGGACCCAGTGATCTAGCATGAATTTTTGCAATGGTGTCAAGTAGGACTTGGAAAGATCTAGAGGGACGAGAGACCCACACGTCATAGTCTGAGCAGATTATGTACAGTTGATTCCTTTGTCATCTGTGTTTGACTCACTAGATCTCTTGGTATACAAGAGTCCTTGCTGGCAAACTTTTAACTGTGACCACATTTTCCTTGCAGCTGACAAGAATCAGTGAATTAACAGAAGTTTTATCTTGGTCTCCAAAATCAGCTCCAAGTCCCGCCTGCATTTGGCTTGATGAGACAGTCATCCCAGATGGGTCAAAATAGATACCAACAGGGTAGAAGTCTACACTTTCTTAAATACTTTGGGGGCAGAAAAAAGTGTCCAATCAGATGTTTCTTGTATTGATATATTCTGTCCTAATAGAAGAGGAGGAATCTCAAACTGATTTTCATATCGGTTTTGTCAAGTCCATCAACATCATGATATCCTCAGGATTACTACAGCTATGCAATGAAACGTCTTTGTGGAACTTCAAATACTTTAATGTTTTGCTAAGGAACTTCAGAACAATATTATTCTGATTTCTGGGGGATAACAAAGACAGATTACCAAGAGCCTACTTTGTTCCCCAGCTGGACAGCCTTCAACATCTCTACTGACATTAGATATTCTATAGCACAGAGCATATTGCAATATTTCTACAAGTTCCTGAATTTGGGAGACTAAGAATTTGTTGTTAAATTCAACATAAATTCCAAGGCATGATCTCTGTGGGGGATTTCCAGAATCCACTGTTGGATATAGCACGTTCCATTCCATTTTGAAAAGAAAGATTCCATCACTAATTATGTAGGTATGATTAGCCTGGCTGTCACCAGGCTGTCTGGTTGGAAATATGGCATACACATCTTTCTCTGCCGTATCTTTCTCAGGATTACCCTCTGTTGAAACCTGTGTCCTTTCTGGGGAACTCTTTCATTAGATGTTAGCAAAAGAAATTCTTGTCTTAGTTTAGGACCTAGTTGCCTGAAATCACTTAGAGGGTGGTTTGTTGGGCTTCTTAGAGTTGTTACTATGTTATTCATTTTCTCGCTGTCCAGCAGATTGAGCCAAACCTTGCAGCTACTTTGCCTACATATATCCGAAGCACAAAGCTACTGTCCTGGCTGTGAGAAAGGACATAGCCAGGACACACTGTGATCAGACTGTAGATTATTTTGTCTTTTGGGACCTTAGTTCAGTTCCTTAATTTAGGCAATGACTGCCCTGGAAAAGCATGTGGGAACTGATGTAGCTTGAAGTGAGGCACAATCTTACAATCAAGTCCTTGTGGAGGACATCCTCCTTCATTAGGAATGAAGTCTTAGATGTGGGCCACCACTGCTACATCTATTTTTAGTAGAATAAAGGAGCAATATTTTCCTTCTGAAGTGCACAGAACTTACCATATTGCTTTTAGGCAATCCTTTTCTAGATGCTGCTAGTCTCTGAATGAAGTTTTCCACAGAGGCATGAATAGCATTTCATAGTACTCTGGATAATACGGAAGAAGCCACATTGAGGAGTTGAATCCTATAGCCACAATCTCACATTGGAGGTCAAGGGCCACAATTACCCTGTGTGTCACAGACTTGAACATCTCAAGCAGGAAAAAACACTCCTGTGTTTCTTTAGCAGATTCTTGCACTCTTATTCAGACAACACTCTCTCCTCACCAAATTTGCTGTCTGAAGAGCAAAACCTTACTGAGGAAAGAGTGACTGCATATGTTCCACCTTTTGGTTTCCTTAAGCCTTTGGTCATTTAGAATGCATGTGTATCTTCCTCACTCATTCTGTGTCAGAGATGAAAAGGAGTCCCATTGACTCGGCCTCAGATTCTGGTCACTCTGACTAATCCAGTCACTACTTGATCTTCTCCAGGATCTCATCTTGATAGATCACTCTGTGTATTTTTGCTTTTCATCCTCATCTGAGCTGGAGAAGAATAATTCTCTTGGCAGACACTTAGATGAAGGAGAAGGAGCCTAGTTTAAAGAGTTGCATGGACCTTTAGAAACTATGCAAACCTAACACTGTCCAGAAAAAATGAGTGGTAGGTGACAGTTTGCAAATGTAGATGTAACTGTACAGCAATAAAATTCCTATAACAAATAGGAAAAGCATGGTCTTTCAGAGTAAAGAGACTTGTGGTTAAGACGTACCTTTTCATTGTCCAAAGAGCTTGCAAACGTACAGACTTAGAAATGTTTTAAGCCTGTAAAATCACTGCATGTTCCACTTACTCCCCCACCTCTCCTTTTACTTTTGTACATCTGTGGTAAGCATCATTGAACACCATGTAGATGGCTGAAGCAGGAATGCTATGGATTCTTCTACATGCTGTGGGTGTAATTATGAATCTGCTGAGCTATTCCATGTTCTCAGGGACTATCCTTAAAAACTTTCTGGTGAAATTTGTTCTACTATAACATCAGTCTTGGAAACAGAACTTGTTTGGTTTCCTGAAGTGTATACATTAAGCATTATTCCTGGGAAATTAATTTAAATGAATCAGAGCAGATGGCTTTTAATTGCTTGTGTGGTAGTGGGAAAAAAAAAAAAAAAGTCTTAAGACAGTGGAAGGAGGAAGAATTTATAGTATATACTGAATAGTTGGCAGATTTATCTTTGTCAGCCCAAATGCAAAATCTGGCATCTGCTAGAAGAAGCCACTAGGATTCAGAAGACAGATCTGTCAGTCCTTTTTAGTTAATTTGCATTACAAGATTTAACTATATTTGGTACACTCAAAATTAAATACAAGATGAGCTTTATAACTGGAATCTGCTAGTTGCAGACTAAGATGTTTTTGCATGCAATTTTTAAAAAAATGAAGAAAAACTCAACCTGATGCTAAGCAGAAAAAAAAGACCAAGAATGCCAAAGGTTGGGCAATATGTATTGAAAAAGTTATTTTTTAATTGTTAACTATTAGACTACTTTGAGTTAATCTATTTTACAAAACAGAATTAATTAATTCAAGGATTTCAACATGCTTCACTATCGTTAGCCAAACCTCAGTGTCCCTCATAGCAACCTCATTTTACAGTTGGGTAAACTGAGGTTCAGATCTGGAGTTGTATCACTATGGTTTGGCAAAAATAAAAAGTACCCTCTTGAATTTTGCTGAAATGGAAAACAGAAAAAAAAAAAATAGAGATCAAAACACCTTAGAAAGCTTATAGATTTGATCTTGTTACCAGCTTTCACCCAGTTCTCCTAAGCAACTCTAAGTTGTTCAGAACTTCTGAGTTGTACATCTGAACAAGGTTCACTTCTGACTCCAGGTCCTTTTAAACAACAGGAATCAGACACATGGGTTCCAGAATAACCCACGTGTACACACTGAAAATTAATTATTTCATTTTTGGATATTTGGTATTACAAAAAGCACCTAGCAGCTTGCCCAGTGTTACTTAAGTCAGAGGTCAGCAACTTTTCAGAAGTGGTGTGCCGAGTCTTCATTTATTCACTCTCATTTAAGGTTTTGCGTGCCAGTAATACATTTTAGCGTTTTTAGGTCTCTCTCTCTACAAGTCTGTAATATATAAGTAAACTTCTGGTGTATGTCAAGTAAATAAGGTGTTTTTTAAATTGTTAAGAAGCTTCATTTAAAATTAAATTAAAATGCAGAGCCCCTGAACTGGTGGCCAGGACTCGGGCAGCGTGAGTGCCACTGAAAATCAGCTTGCGTGTCGCCTTTGGCACACATACCATAGGTTGCCTACCCCTGTGATAAGGCAACATTAGACAAACAGAACACAGAAATCCTAGTCTCCTGGTACAACCAGTAGACTGCATCATTACTCTTAATTGCAATCACCTCTGAAGAAAAAGTAGTGTGGTCCCTTTAAAGGGTCCAGAACTATAGCAAATCCTGTTTTGCCCAATTTACAAACTAGAGCTGGTTGAAAATTTGAGTTTTAGAAACCCCCACTCCCCTCCAAGAAAGGCAAAGTCATTAAGTTTTTTCTGCATTTTTCAACCGGCTCCATCACAAATATTGTCGCTTGACATCAGATAAATCTAGGTGCCAACTACTCACCATGAATCACTGATGTAAACAAAATATTTTTTGACAACTTAAAACATCTTAGTTCTCACTGTTCATTTCAGTAGTACTTCAAAGTAATATACAATGATATAAATGTATTATGTTGATCATTATCTCCCTCTTAGAGCTTTATTCATGAGAGTTTTAAGAACTCACTATCACTTGAATCTATAAAGAATAATAATAGTTTTGTTTTCATGACCAAGGGTACTGGAACAACCAGGACAAAAATAACTCATCCATTCATCCCAGCCACCACACCCCTATTCAGGCTGATGAGAAACCGCACCAAGCAGCAATAAAACATAGCACTTACAGTAGAGATGGCATTTACCATGCCATTGGTGATCTGATCTTGACGCATATGCTTCACTACATCGAACTGGGCTGCTCTCTGCTTTGGAATTACCTGATCAGCAATCTTTTTCATTTCAGAGTTAAATTTTTTGAACAAATCTTCAAAGAGAAGGGAAAGAAGCTGCAAACACAAAATAACTGGATTTAGAGTGAATAGTGAGTGACTTTCTTTTGAAAGACGAAAAATGACGCATTTTAGGTCATCAATGCTTACTAATGTCAGCTTACTAAAAAGAATAAAAACTGTATATTCAGCACCTAACTCTCTGGTGTGAAAGCTATGTTGGGCTTCATTAGAATAAAACAGAAGACTAGATTAGAAGCAATTTCAACAAATGGCCCAGTCCACCTACTCTTTTTTTTATTGGTCCGGCTTTCTCCTTCACCATACTTCTCTTTTCAAAATTGTGAGGCTGCACTAGCCATTTATTGATTAAGCTCCTTCTTCAACCTGGTTACATTGTATCTCGTTTGATCAACCATCACTGAGGTGTGATTTTCTTGATCTCCTGACAACTACTTTTCAAGATTTAAAACAATGGCTTTACAGAAATTTGACTCCCTTAACATTCAGCCCCTGACTCCGCTGCATAAGCGGGCATCCTCAGAGAGGGAGGGAACAGAAAGGCCCTCTTAGGGATTTTACTTGTACAAGCAGCAGCCCCTTTCTCCTCCCCAACCCTCTCTCTGAAGGACATCTTGGGCGCAGGGAAGAAAGATGCTGTGTGTGACTGCCGTTGCATGGAACACTTTTCGAAAGAACCCCAACGATATGGATTTTGGGGGTGGTACATGGCTGCTATGGTCAGACTGAGGCAGGGAGGGACAGCAGACAGTTACCACAGTTATGGCAGGGAAAAGTTGGGACAGGTTCTTTTCTTTCAGTGACTCCTGGCCACCTGCCAGGAACTGCCTGCTTCCCCTCTGGCTGCAGCTGAAATGCCTTTACCGCATTTCTGACTGTGTAGATCTGAGAAGATCTAGATTTGGTACTCTGATGTACATCTAACCTCCTGTTATTCTGTAAGCTACCAAGCCTTACAGCCATGAACAACTGATCCCCAATTTATGCAAGTTTCCATCTAAATCCATATTTATTGTCTATACTCAAGTAGCTCCTGAAATGTGCAAAACCCTGTCTACCCACAAAAAAACATAAATCACTAAAATGAAGAACCTACAGGTGGGTACACAAGTTACATACAAAGGGGATTGGGATAAACCACCCTGGTATAAAACTAACTATTCAACACTGGTGCTATTTGTTGGTTCCCAAACTCCTCCTATTCTTCATATATGCGCTCCACATATTTTAATGTTATGTAATGATTTCTTCTGCCTTTTGTGTATTATGGAGATGTCCTCCACTAACTGAAGGGGTGGGTTTTTTTGCTCTATGTGACTGTTTTTACAGCTTTCCTAACCTCATCCAGTAAACACTAATGGGTTCCCAAAACATTTAAATTTGCATTAAATGATACATTGTCAAATGTTTACAACGATTAGTTTTTCAAACAAGCAGTATAAATTCTAAAACTTGGCAATGCTACTCTGGGATTCTGTTTAACAGCAACCCGAACGTCAGAGAGACTAAAAACGCACTAGCTACTGAATGCCAAAAATGGTAGTTCACAGCGTACAAAGCATTGTAGTGCTGAATAAACTGGGTAATCAGCAAGCACAGCTAAAACATTCTGGAGTCTACTGCATAATTTAAATTTCTGTGTGTGCAGAATGAAACTGAATTATAACTGTCACCTCTGAACTGCACATAATGCCATTGCCTCCTCCCTTCCAAACACAGAGCCAGCCACTCACTTCTCTCCCAACAAGAAAGGCCACCCATTCTCATCTGCCATCTTTCCACCAACATGCCCCAGCTAGGCTACTCAAAGTATGTGAGCTATGCACAGTCAAAAGCCACTGCAAATCATATCATCTGCAATCAACCTTGTAAGGCCTCAATTTGCTGACATCTCAGATGAACCACAAAAAAAAAGCATGAAAACATCAGAAAGTCATTAATTCACAACTGTGATGTGGTCTAATTTATAGGTTATCAGTTGAACAAGGAGTCTAAAGACTAGTAGCTTTCACAATAGCAGCCTGAGCGATTTGAATACTGCTGTTCTTCAGGAGTACCAGGACACCTTTCTGATTTAATAAAATCTCTATGGAATCAATCTGAAGATTTTTTTTTTAATGTTTCCAAATTAAAAGATGATTTTCCTGAAATAGCTGAGTTCTCCCAAAGCACAACTCAAGCAGCTGAAGACAAGATTGTTACAAGCTTTAGGATCCTGTGAGATTCTAATTCCTAAACCCTAGGCCTTCTCCCATTGAAATACGGGCAAGACTCCCATTGGGCTTTGAAGACAGCAGGATTGGGCACCCTAGACTAAACTCTTCAGGACAGGAAGAAAATTTTCTTGTATCTATAAAGCACTAGGTAAGCCAATGGTACAAAATTAATAATTCTATATGTTAAATGCAAAATCATTTAGATTTAACTTAGCACTTAAAGGTTGAAAATTTAAATAACCCGAAGTAGTAAATAAAGTTAAGGTTCCTACTTCACCATACAATTACATCTCTTACTAGTAAAGGGGAAAGAGTGACTGCTATAAGTTTCAATATACACATGTGAAGTACACTGGAACCCCGCAATACCGCGCCCCGCAATAGCGCGAATCTGCTTATAACGTGGGGTGTGCGTGGCTCCCACCGGTGGCAGCGGGCAGTGCTTTGATGTACTGCAACTCTGCGTTTACCGTGGTCCATATTTTTGGACCCCGATTGTCATGGTATTGCGGGGTTCCACTGTATTTACTTAAACTTTCCTTTTGAATATCCAGTTTCTCATTTTGATTTGGTGTTTCATGGAAGAGATCTTCCTCCCATCTTGTTCACCATATATAAAGAGGTATGTCTTCATCAGAAGTTCTTAAACTGTGGGTCAGGACCCCAAAGTGGGCACAACCCTGTTTCAATGGGGTTGCCAAGGGCTGGTATTAGCCTTGCTGGATTCCAGGGCCGAAGCCCAAGCCCCATTGCACGGGGCTGAAGCCCAAGAGGTTGAGCACTGAGTGTGTGTGTGGGAGCTCAGGTTACAGCCAAAGCCCCTAGCCCCACCTCCCTGGGCAGAGAGGACCAAAGCTGAAGCCTACAGACTTCAATCCCCAACAGGGGGCTTGTAACATGAGCCTTGATGCCCAGGGCTGAACCCCTCAGACTTCATCTTCAGCTCTGGGTGGTGGGGCTTGGGCTTCGACTTCAGCCCCAGCAAGTCTAACCCAGCCCTGGTGACCCCATTAAAATGGGGTCCTGACTCACAGTTTGAAAACCACCAGTTTAGTGGAATGCTTATTATATGCCTATATTGCTTTAATTACATGAAGGCTGACACCAGGAAGAAGACAGTAGCTCTCAGATTAAAACATCCAGCACACACTTGAAAGACAATGGGAAAGCTCTTAGTTAAATGATCATACATCCTGTATCCAAATGAAGTTGCAAGGCCTGTTCTGCCAGGGCTGGGAGTTAACAGATCAAAGGGCTACAAATAGGTAAAAGTGACTTGGTCCCTGTAGGGACCAGGTGGGTGGCGATCAAAAACCTGAGCAGGATTTAGGGAGACATTTCCTGAAGCAAAGATGCTGAACTGGGTTGTGAGTTAAGGGAACAGACTGCCACTCAGACCCTAATGGTCTTGGGATACCTGTAACAAGCTTAGACCTACCAGTTTCTCCTTGTGGAAGGGGAAAAGACACCGGTAGGCTAGAGATGCATATAGCATGTTTACTGGTTTAAGATCTTTTTCTCTCTGAAATGCTTTGGTTCAAAATACCTTGTTTTAAGATGGCTGTCTGCTCACTGGACACTACTGGTCATAGTTCAAAAAGCAGGTACCGAATCTAAGTTGGACCTGCTGCGTAATCTTAGCATCGGAGGACTGCAGCCCAACACCACCTGACAGAGTGAGAATCCTGTGACTCTACCAGGGGGGTTGAATCTTTGCTTTATGGGCTTGTCCACACACGATGAGGGCCACAGCGGGTTGGCAATGGCACCATAGCTATGCTCTTGTAACCCCATAGCATGCCACAGATAAACACCTTCTGTTTCTATTGTGCATTTCTGTCACTGTAGTAACTCTGCCTCCCTGAGATGTGGGAGCTTCTTAATTTTAAAAATCATATAGACCACACTCTTAGGGAGCAAAGCTTTTAACTGGATTCTTCAAAGTTATATCCCTTTAATGAGAATGAAGTGTGAGTGGGAGGGAACAGTTTTGCAATTTGACCCCCTAACAATTTTAATGATCAAGGGGCTTAACCCAGCATTCACTGAAGTCAGAGTATTTCCATTGATGTAAACTGGCTTTTAATCATACTTTAAAATGAATGTCCAGTAAAAACACAATGTTTTTATTAGCCAACTAGAAAAATCTTTTCTGCACTGAACCTGCTGATTGAAAATTAAACACTACAGTTCTACTAAAATCTTCCAGTGCCAGGAACTGTAATGCATATGGACACAAACCAAATATCTTTTTCTTTGAGGTAATAAGCAAGATACATCCTAAATACATCGACTTTAAATTTTCCAGCCTAAATGCCTTACACACTTTGCTAATTTTTGTACTTTCACAGCCTCTCTGTAAGAGCAGTGAATATCTGCAAAACAAAGTCTCACAATAACCACATTATTTAGGTCAAGAGTAAGTGATTAAAAGAAAAGGGATGGAATGCCAGTGATAATATTCAATGCATTTCAGAGGTAGTCCAAGGCCTTTCAGCCAGCTTAAGACAGGAGCACTAAAGAGCAAATTATATTTAAGAAAGAAATACTGACAGCTCATCAACTGATTGAAAATCCGAAGGAAAAAAATTAATAAAGAAGTTAAGCTGCTGAAATACAGTTTCACCAATTAGCTTAATGTCAGAGAATTCTAATTAGGCGCCTTGAGATTGTTATTTAGTGTTTAAGCCGTTAGAGTGCCAAATTCTCCTTTTCACACAAACTGGTTGCAAAATTAAAGACATTAGGCAGCCTTAATTATATTATCAGAACAGCTGGGATTAGGCAATCTCTGAAGTCAAGGCGGTATTCTTTTGTCACAGGGTAGAAATCCCTTGCTTTCCAGGGTGCCGGATTTTGGTGCTGTTCCATATCTCACCCATACAAAGCTAGCTGCATTAGAAACAAAAAAAAATTGAGGACAAAGAAGAGAGTAATGCTCAGCAAATAATGAACACATTAAGGAAAGAGAAAAGGTAGGTGAAAAGATTAAGCCTGAAATCAGTAGGTTTTGCTAACACCTCTGCTGGCACCTGGCCTACCAACCCTCTAGTGGCAGAAAGACCAAGAGAAAGCTCTGTAAACCAGCTTGGCTAGTGGATACAACTCTGTTATCTAAAGCTAAAGCACATTTCATACTCCCTTGTCCCATGGGGTGTGAAATTAGCAGCTATTGTTTTCACACATTTTTATAAACACAATGCCTTTTATGTCTTTACATTGTTTAGACCGCTATGTTTTCCTCTTCACAAGGGAATGCTCTTTTTTAATTCAAATTTTTAAGCAACAGAATTTTTATTCCAGAAATACAACTAGCATTTTAAAAATCTCAGCCTGTTTAGTTACACAAACTTCAGCTAATTGTAAACATTTTAAAACTCACTTTATTTATTGTTTTAGCCCCCAAGTACAGGTAATCAAGCTTATGCTGATAACATGTGGGGGGGAGGAGGAGAGAGGAAAAGGCCCAAAGGGGAGTCAAATGTTCAGCTTCCAAGGATCATTTAGGAAATCCCAAAGGGAACTAGAACTACTAAATCAAATGGTACAAATATATGCAATCACTACACAGCTATCCAGGATGAAATAAACTACTATGCATTGCCTGTGTTATGATGATCTTCTGCAATTAAAAAATAAAAAACCCCTTCTTATTTAATTTAACCAACTCTTAGAGAGATAAGGCGGGAGAGGTAATATCTTTTATTGGACCAGCTTCTGTTGGTTCAGGAGATACTTCCACACCCACCTTGTCTCTCTAATATCCTGGGACCAACATGACTACCCCACCACTTTAACCGGTTACTGCAGTTTTAATGTTTGCAACCAGAATGCTTTTGTTTCAGATTGCAGAAAAGTTATATTTATGTTTTCTGTGATTCAGTTACACCAAAGCAAACAATTAACCTTCAATCTATTCAGGTAGGATGAAATTAACAGTAGCAAATTAATGATCGCTTTTACTGGTTACAATACTACAGAACTACAGCAATAATATTACAAGTTAAGGCTGCAGTGGTCCCTTCATCATAACCTTAAAACATTCAGTAATTAAAACATTCCAGGGGGAAAAGTTAGCTTTTCTAGGCTAAAGTTGTTCCATGCTTGTGTAAAATCAGAAAGAACTGTGTTAGGGAGGAAAGTTTGGTACATTTTTGTTAGCTGTTTGAAGAAAGGGCATTTTTAAACTAGTTAAAACTTTTTTTTAATTTGAGCTCTGATCAATTAAGAGAAGTTGTGCGAAAACTGTCATCTGAATTCTGCATTTCCTGGTCATCTCGTATTTGTTGTTTGTGTTTTTACTCTGAAGCATTTGTAAGAGGTGAGGGTGGATGGGGATAATGGTAACTTTTAATTTTTAAGGTGAGAGGTATAAGGAGCACAGGGCACTGCTGTGTGCCTACAATCACACATCCATAAGTAAATGCCCCTTTTTTTGATATTGCACAGTTTTTCCAATTTGCCTCATTATGAACACCAGTCTAAATTCTTCATGTATGGCCTAAGAAGATACAGAGGATACACAACATAAAAACATGTTTAATCCTTAATTGCTATTATATACCTGAATACACAGCTTTAATTTGCACCAAGTCAAGCAATGAAGTTCAACCTCAATCTAAACTACTTCCTCATCATAACTAAATAATAAAATGTAAAATAATGCAAGTTATACTAGGGTCTTGGTAACTAAAGTCGTCAGTGCCCTAAAGTGATAGGCAAATAGAGAACAAACCCTATTTATTAGGGTCATGTAAGTACATGCAGCACCGAGCTCACAGCCCAGAGGGAGTGGAGCTAAGGTTGCTTTAATTAATCCTGACAGGTTTAAGATTAGCAGCCGTGTTAGTATGTATCCATAAATAAAACAAGGAATACTTGTGGCACCTTAGAGACTAACCAGTTTATTTCAGCATA
>ML677350.1:7293321-7316148 GCA_007922305.1 Dermatemys mawii
TATGCTGAAATAAACTGGTTAGTCTCTAAGGTGCCACAAGTATTCCTCATTTTATTTAAGTCATCCTGATACCTTCCCAATCTGAGTTGCTCTTGGAGCTGGAGAAACCCCTGGCATCACTCAGACAACCCAAGTTGCCTGTTTAAGTAATGGCAGCCTGCTGGGGCAGTTCTATGGGCTGCAGTACTGTCTCAAATCTCTGCAGGTCTGCAGCATACCCCAGATGTGCCCTCCTGCCTCCAGTCCCAACCCCTACACCAGGGCTTGCAAGGGGATCCTCAGAAGACAGCCCTTACATACAGCTGTCTTCTGCAGAACGTGTATCTAGGGAGTTCTCCTACAGCCAGACCTGGGGCTACTAGGGCTCCCTTGCACTGTAAAACCCTATTGCATTGTGTAAAGGGGCAGAGTGAGGGTGAGAGTCTTACTTCAAGTATCTTATATTGTTTAAGACCCAATTCAGGGAAAGCATACCTATACTTAAGCACATGTTCAAACTTTAGAAAAGCCAAGGAGGAGGAAATCAAACTCGACAAGTTCCTCCACACCTACATCTTTTTAAAAAATGAAAAGAAACAAAAAATCACAGCCCCAAAGTGGGGACCCACCTGCCCAGCCAATTCCAATCGTTTGTTTCCATAATAGTCTCTGTCATCTACTTTGTTTTCTCCTTGGGCCAGAATTACCCTGCGGACCATCACTGCTGTGTAAATGCACTTGGCACGGAAATGAAACTCTTTTACCTGTAATCGAAAAGGTTAGAGAAAAATGTTGATATCACGGGACCAATCGTGCAGTTTTGATTCAAAGATCCCCACTTAAACCAATGGGGAGTTGAACCTGAGTGAGGATGGTAGAATGAGGTTTGTTTTTCAGTATGAAAGCCACCAAGAGAAGCCTTAAATGTATTAGGAACATTGAAAGAGAATTTAAAATGAAGTAGATTGGAATAAGTACATATGTCAAATATGTTATTATGGCAATCCTTTGAACTGATATTGTCTAGCTATGAAGAAAAAAGTTTGCAGGAAATGGAATAATTCAATACTGTGGCATTTTGTAAACATAAGCAACTATTACAAATAAATTAACAAATGTTTTCCTTCCATTTAAGGGTTATTCACTTATTTCAACCACACTGGAAATTAAGACATGTTGCCTTCACACACACACTCACCCAGAGCTTGCCCCATAAAGCAAGTTTCTGCCCCATATCCCACAAATAAACTCAATCCTGAGCTAGGAATCATCATTTTTCGCTCTGTTTCAAATCTATTTCCCAAACAGAGATCTTCAGTTGCATCAAGGAAAAACCTTCAAGCCTTCGCATTTCGATTTAGATTCAGCTTGAAAGTTATAGTGTGGGAGGTAAGACCAAATCTGCATTTACACCCTTAGAATAGGTGACAAGACTTTTATCTTCCAAAAATCACTTATTCCCCACCCGCCATGATTTGGATAAACTCTCCTTTGAAGTTTCTGCATAACAACTTTCTCTCCTCCGTGAAGGCTGGATGGAGCTCCATTCCCAATTTGAGAATGTTGCCCCTTGATCCCCCACTTGTAAGGCTTGAGGTTTTCCAAACTATATTTCTCAATCCAAGAGCCACAGAATCCTTATTTTGTTTTAATCAGAACTGAAGCCATATGCAACCGATACATTGCCTGATAACTTCAAAAAAAAACAAACAAAAAAAAAAAAAACACAAACACCCCTCATAACTGGGAAAATAGATCTTAAAATCTTCATTGGAGAGAGGAGGACTTTTCTGTTTTGTATGTTTTTCAGATTTAGATTTTAGTTACTATACAAGCAGACATCAATAGATTCCTAGAAGAAATGTATGTTTGAATGTTCCTGAGCCTTTTCCTAAAAAAGACTAGCAATAAAATATTATGTTTAGCTGTTCACATTCCCCATAAAATTGTTCTAATATAGGCAGAGCTTCCACATTCTTTGGTCACTTGTTTTTCCCTACAAAGGAGGCCTTTCTTGCAAATATCACGTCACTTGAAAAAAAATTGTTATGTTTGAATATTCACATTCAAATAGACAAATTCTAATTCAGCAACTACTGATCCACAATACAGTTCACCTCATCACACTATTTTAATAATGTTTAGGCTCTGGCACAGAGCATGCTTGGAAAAAAAAAAAAAAAACAACCCTGCAAAACTGAGACATATTTGCTGGAGGACTGTTTATCTCCTCCACTATACTTACTCAACCTTTTCTCAAGAGAGAGGAAAGAGAAAGCTACTGAGACACAATTTTATCTTTTACTTAACAGAAAAGGATATGATTTCTTCAAACACCTATTTCACTAGTGAGTTTCCTCCCCTTTAGAAATAAATTGAGAATTTATTTATCTTAAAAAAAGTGATTTTTTTGTACTCAAATAATGCCAGACTGATGACACTTTCCCCCATAGAGGAGCTACAGTACATACAGATAGCTCAAACCTCTCCTCTTGTACTTTAAATACTTGCTAGGAAGACTACCTCTAGGGACAAGAGGCCTATGTGCTCTACATTCTTGACTTCGCTCACGATTGCAATGAGGGCTAATTAGGGTGGTGGAAAATCTTCTCCTATAAGGGTGGCTATGAGGAGACTATATCTCCACTTTTCTGTTGAGAAGCCTGGAATGTGGGAACATGGTGACTTAAGTCTCAACATGCAGACCTCTTTCCTTCTGTCTATCTCAGTAATTATACCACACTCTTTAAAGTGGCACTTGAACTAGCATCTAGCACTGCAGCTTAAGGCAGCAGGATCTCCGGATGGAAAACCTAGTCCTAGGGAGTCCATAGAAAAAGAAATTAGCACAACACACCAACCAACCAGTTTGACATTAGGTTTTTCTAGCAATTATGTTCAGAGAGACCTCTAAAGATTTATTCTGAGTTTGTTAATGTAACACACACACACCCCTCTTGGGTGTGGTGTTCTATCCCATCTAGTGGCACTGAGACCACTGAGAGACACAGGGATAAGGCTTTTAGCTCATGCAGTAGAGGCTCACGTACTAAGCTCCAGAGTTCCTAGGTTCGATCCCTCCTGCTAACAGCTAGCGTCTGTTGGCATTACAAGTGGGGGCTTATCTGGAATTTCAACTGGGAAGACAAACTTGGGACATGCTTCCTCAGGTAGGGGAAGTATGTAACCCACGCACTACGTAGGTGTAGTGTTCCATCCCATCTACTGGCACAGAGACTACTTAGAGAGATTAATGAGTTTGCTTTACAGCCTTAGCCAAGAGCCATATAGTTTTTAGCTCATGCATTTAGCTACAGAGGTCCCAGGTTCGATCCTGGCCACCGATGACCGGGGTCTGTTAGCATTACATTAGCATGCATTTTTTCACTTTTGTTTTTTGCAATACTTCAGTTAGGTCTTATGTGAAACAGGAAAGCCAAAATACTAATATTGTTGAATCTATATAGTTGAAAATGGATCTCCACAGACATTACAGACATTGTATATCACAAATATATACAAGTACTCCTCCTTTGAATCTCTTCTCAATACCCACTTCTGCCACGACATCAACAAGGTATCAGCCAATATTTAACGGGCAACTAGGAAAAGTAGATATTTATATAACTAATTAAAAAAACCACAACATTGTGTATAAATATTGGCATTGGATAGGAGTCAACAGTGTGCCCTTGTTGCCAAGAAGGCTAACGGCATTTTGGGTTGTATAAGTAGGGGCATTTCCAGCAGATTAAGGGACGTGATCATTCCCCTCTATTTGACATAGGTGAGGCCTCATCTGGAGTACTGTGTGCAGTTTTGGGCCCCATACTACAAGAAGGATGTGGATAAATTAGAAAGAATCCAGTGGAGGGCAACAAAAATGATTAGGGGGCTGGAGCACATGACTTATGAGGAGAGGCTGAGGGAACTGGGATTGTTTAGTCTGCAGAAGAAGATAATGAGGAGGCATTTGATAGCTGCTTTCAACTACCTGAAAGGGGGTTCCAAAGAGGATGGTTCTAGACAATTCTCAGTGGTGGCAGATGACAAAACAAGGAGTAATAGCCTCAAGTTGCAGAGGCGGAGGTTTAGGTTGGATGTTAGGAAAAACTTTTTCACTAGAAGGGTGGTGAAGCACTGGAATGGGTTACCCAGGGATGTAGTAGAATCTCCTTCCTTAGCGGATTTTAAGGTCGGACTTGACAAAGGCCTGGCTGGGATGATTTAGTTGGGGTTGGTCCTGCTTTGAGCAGGGGGTTGGACTAGATGACCTCCTGAGGTCCCTTCCAACCCTGGTATTCTATGATTTGATAGTCTTGATCCCCCTACTCTTCATATGTTGTCTCAAAGAGTTTGCAATCTAAGAAATGAGCAAGGATTGTGTCAATCTCTGTATGCCCAGATGCTGTCTGCTATCACACAGAGTCCTAATCCTAACTGGGTGCTTCTCGAACATAAATTATACATATTTTTTAAAAAATTTGAAAATTGCATCCTTGGTGACATTCCTCCCAATGTTCAGACACAATTTCCCTTCTTCACTTTTCATCATTCCACCTGTGTACTCGTTTGCAAACAAATAGTTTTGGAAAGCAAGCCATAACCCAAAACAAAACAAGAAGATTGTTTAAATAGATTGAGATTAATTTGTTATACAAGCAGGATCTGTTGCAGATCAGGTTAGAGTTGTATATAGCAGTCTCTCCTAGAGTGTCTGCAAGCTTCAGAGGGCATGTCATTAGAGGAGTATGTAGTAAACAGAAAAGCTCTACTGAGCGGGCTCTGAAAGTCTTAGATCTCCTGGGCACTTCACTGTTCTTTTTAAAGTTTTACTAGTCTACTACTATGAGATTCATTCAGAACTCAGCTGAGTTCTAATACCGTTTCAACAGGCTCTCTTAAATGGGAAAGTGCAACATGTTACTTAAGAATTTCAACCATTGCATTAGACGTCTTACTCTCGAATAGGATTCATTCACACACACACACACCCCACCACTTTTCCAAGTTAAGGGAGACACTACATACAGGAACATGTGTCAGGATGGTTGATGCTAGCAGCTCTCGTGCTTCCTCCATCTTCGTTTTCTTTGGGCCTCCCCACATCCTCTGCCTTCGTACCTTGTTTCCTATGTACTTCAATGCCTGTCAAGTGAGTACCACAGGTGTGTTTAGCACTAAGAATGACATCTATACATGCACATGCATTTTTCACAATCATTGCAGTTTAGTTACTTGTCAGCGGCACAGCTACAGAGTCAAGTCACTGAAGTGAAAAAAACCATGTATTCTTAAATAATACCTTTCATTCATGAGCATCACAGGAAGTTTCATAGGCGATCAACTTAATATACATAACTGACAAACAACATACTGTACATTTCAATATTATACATAGCTAACATCTGCGGATGAATAGGGAATGATGAAGGGGCATAAGTGCCACAATGCAGGGAGAATAAATCATCCTGGGGATGTGAGGAGCATGGCTCCACACACCAAAGACATTCATTCCATCCAATTCACTTTTCAACTTCAACTTCTTCTGTCTAGTTTATCAGTTTCATCCAGGTTAACATTGTAATTGCATGTATCCAGAGAAAAACCACAAGTAAGATTTATTTCCTTTCCTGTAGTAACCACATCTATTTATGTATACATGGCTCTTATTACCATAGTAGAAAAGCACCTGCTAATCCATTCATGGATTTTATCCTCAGACCACCCCTGTGAGAAGGGAGCTATCACCCTTATTTTTACAGGACATGGGCACAGGGCAGATTGAGTCATTTACTCAAGATCATATAAGGAGTCACAGCAAAGCCAAGAAGTGAACTCAGGTCTCAAATCCCAGACTAATGCCCTATCCATTAGAACAGGGGTCGGCAATGATTTCTGCTGCACGCAGCGGAGGGCTCAGCCCGCTGCTGCTCTGGGATTTCCCCTGCTGGCCCCTTGCCAGCCGGGGTCCTGCCACCTGCCCCACTCAGCTCCTGCTGCTAGCCTGGGTGTAGTGAACCCAGGCTGGCAGCGGACTGAGACCCCAGCTGACAGGAGCCTGTGGGGGAAACTCCAAGCAGGGGATGGGCTGACCCCCTCAGCCCCTCCCCTTCTGCCAGAAGCCCCACCCTTCCCGGACTGGTATGCGAAGCCTTACATTTAACTGACTAAATGAAGATTCGGCACACCACCTCTGAAAGGTTGCCGACCCTGCATTAGAACATCCTTCCTATGCTGTCCATCCACCTTCTTCCCCAGATTTCATTGCCTCACTACTCAATATATCTTCATTCTATTTGGTATTTCTTGCATGGAACGTTTTCTTTATAGGGTTTTGTTTTGCTCATGTCTCCATATTCCCCCTGCAGTCTCCCCCTGTACTGTTTTATTATTTTCCCCTCTACTTGAAAGGGCTTCTATGCCAGTCCTAACTGTGACAAATCCAAAAGGATGAAAAATAGAAAACGAGATCTAGTTGAATAAACTCAAGATGAATTATGGAAAGGTTTGATCATTTTTATAATGCAATGCCAGAGATAAAACGAAGCTGCAAAAATTTAGTTTAACAGATCAGTAAGTACACGATAAAACAGATACAGCAGTATGGCCTGTATTCCAGCTAAGTAAGATGTTCAGACTGAAGAGAATTATTGCCCATCCTAAGCTGGTTGCTATTGTTATTGGCCTTATGCAAAGGATCAGAATTTCAGTACAGTTCATGCAAATGAAAGCACTCGCACGCTCATGGGGAAGGCTCCTGTCTGTAGCATAACACAACTTAAAAAATTTGAGGCCTTCAACAAAAATCCAGCACACTCAGATTATAGACTTCAGTACCCGCCACACACGACACATAGGCTACTTCATGTCCGAGTACAAATAGATGGGTCATGGCTCGTTTCCTCTCCTCTCCTCAGACAATTAGAGTAGAAATTTTCTTGGGACACGTATGGCCCAAAACCAAACGTAAAACAAAAACAACACACATACCAATGGCAAAATAAATAGCCATCATCTTTAGATTTCACAGCCCATAGCCATATGAAAAGACACACCTGCATCTGGGTAAAAATCTGAGCTTTTTGGCATTCTTCCAAACTGGGAGCAAATGCAGCCATCACGTGCTCTTCTGTACCAATCATCTGCACAATCTCTTGGTCACTCTCAACACCCATGGCCTAGGAAAGGAAGAAAAGACAGAAATAGTGCTGGCTTTATGTTAACTCACTGACATTTGCTTATGCTAATTTGGTATTGTTTGTCAGTATTACTTCTAAGCAAAAGCTACTTCTCTCAGAAACCGTGCCATCTGGCATTGGCAGCCCATACTCAAGCTATGGAAGAACCTGAAATGGTAATCTTGATAAGCAGCAGGAAAACAAATGCTCTAGAGTGCCTTTCGTTTGTGTGTGAGCTGTTCCCCTTATTTGCAGAAGTATAAATTTAATATAATTTCTTCATAAAAATAAAATCTGGCTAACAGTAGCCTTACAAATGATCAGAGAAAGCCTAATCAAGAGCTACAATAAGGGAGGGTGAAATTATCTAAGAGATCACACATAGGCCCCCCTACTCTAAACACTTCTGTAAACTTAATGTTACAGCATATTTTATTATAGAAACTTTTGCAATGTACCATCTTTGCAGCTATTTGCATTTAGAAGATGACTTCACTACAGAATCTCACTTGAAAGTCATTATATCAATTATTTCACTGATCCTTAGATACCTTGTTATACTTTATACTGTGGAAAAAGCTTAATAAGCTAAGAAAGCTCTTAACAGGTTTAGAAAAATCTCTCTATAAATAAGAGTTTCAAGGTGGCAGCCAGCAGTGCAGGCCTTTGTGGATTCCAGATGGTGCTAAAGCTTTTCCCTTCACACATTTGTCTGGAATTCTGCCATATCAAGAAACAGGGAATAATCTCACTAAACCTCTTTTGGCGGAGTAATAATATGCTTCTCAGAAGTTGGGAGCAAAGTTACTTTTAGCATTCATATTCCTCCTTAAGCTGTGCACAACAAAGACCATTGTAAATGATGGCCTAGGAGGTATACCCTATACACCGATTCTCAATAAAAACTGAGAATGTACCAAAGAGTCACATTGTCTTTAAAATACATGAATACCTTCCTTCAAATAGTCTTTGCAGATGTTATTTTGTTTTTAAATATCCAACTAATGCCTTGCCTTCTATAATACATTTGTCAGCCCTTCTGTCAGGTGTTTGTTTGACACTGTTTTTAAAGGTACAAATGGTGAAAATCCTGAAAGTGAAAAAAACACAAACACAAAAATAACCCATCCCTGTCTCTTGATGAGGTCTCAAAGCAACACATATGTAATGGTGCAAGAATGCTCCAGTTTCATGGTATATTGTAGGTTTGACAGAGTGCACACATCCCCCTGGGGCTGTTCTACCAGGATACTATTATAACAATCTTCAAGTAAATTTATCCAGTCCTCTATAGATTCCCAATTGAGATCTTTGTCCAAAGTCTTTAATCATCAAATATAAAGAGTACTTAAAATAATCATACTTTTGTATATCATGAAAAAATACTTCTACATAAAAGATGGAAGAACAGGTTCTTGATGAATATTTATGCATTTTGCAATTTAAATTGTTGCTGGTTGTTTAATTGAGAAAGATTTAAAATGTGATTAAAATTGTTCAAACTCTTGTAAAGCAAGGCGGACAGAACGTCTTATTGAAAAAAGTGAACTGTGAATTTCCTGCTAAGTGGGTTAACAAAATTGAGGTTGACTACTACTAGGATGGTTTCATTAAATCAGTATCAAAATGTCATGACTTGTTACTTCATACTATACATGGTTCTGAACAGTATAATAGGCTTAGCTATGCATATAAGCCAATATGAATGCAATACTAATAGGACATGCAAATAAAACGTTTGTATTTTTATTTGGTGTGTTTAGCAGCTTGATTATTCATGTCTATCTTAATGCTCTTTTTTTAGTACTTTGGGCCCTAATGCTGCATCTGCCCATGCACAATGCACTGCAGAAACAGGGTCGCTAGCCTGCAACACAGCTGGGATCCCAAAGCCCAAGACATCTCATTCTATTATTCATATTATAATAACACTCAGAACGTGCTGGGTCTTGTACAGACCTATTGGAATGATGTTCATGGCCTAAAAAGAAAGAAATATAAAAACAAAGTGATCAGGGAATAGATTTGCACAGGTTGTCTTAGTTCTTTTTGGGGGGAAGTGCCACAGAGGGCTATAGTATGTGACAGAGGTGGGGGAAAAAGGGAAATTGCAGGAAAGGATAGTTAAATATAGGCAGAGAAGTGAGGAGGAAGGAAAGGCAGGCAGGTTGTTGCGGAGAGTGTCAGGCTGAGAAAGTGAGGTTGGGACCAACAGGATTTGGAACTTAGTAGAAAGCTGGATTGAAGCAAACGCACACAGAGTGTGAAGAATGTCCAGAGTTCATACTATAGAATGCAGTCTGCTGACCCCACTGGTGTCCAGGGACTGTGGAAGTTGCTGCTGCCTAGAGAAGCATGTGCCCAAGAGTGCACCTCTGCCTCTGGAGGCTGGTCCCAGCCCTGGGAAGCCCAGCTTTTCCTCCCCCCGCCCACATCTTAATGATGATGTCTAGCGGTTGCCATGGCAGCTCCCTAGAATGCAGTTCTGTAATCTTTTAGGTTAAATTCGAGAATGGAGACTGGCAGGTGACTGGATTAAAAGATGTCAGAGAAAGTTAGAGGTTGACCCCATCACAGGTAGAATAAGTTTGTGGCTTTCACAGTTCAGAAATGAGTGCTATGAAATTAGAGAGGTGGGAATCCATAAATCCAGCAGACCCAAGGTGAGAGAGATATTAATCTGCTTCTTTAAGATTTCATATTAAAAGCTTCAAATTATTGCAAAGTTAAAACCACTTCTTAATGAGACAACGGGAAACCCTACTCAATTCTTTCTTTGCAGATCCCAGAGTGTGCTATTCATAGGCTTCAACACATGCAGGAATTAGAAAGGTTTCAGAGTAAAAGATGTTTTACTAAATTATCTGGGTCCTAAAATTAAACATTAAAGTTCCTTTACACCAATAGTTTTGGGATAGTGTATGATCTTCCATTATTTCAACTTCCAAGTCACTCACCCAGATCTGTATCTGCCCATAGAGTAAGAAAGTAATAGTCTCCAAGGGAAAAAAAGAAAAATACATACAAAATCGACTTGCCACTGATGTGTAACCAGCACACAAGTGAAATTTATTAAGCTGAAACAAGTGGTTTTTTGTTTGAAATCTGAACTAAGGACATTTCTTAGAAGGCTGTTTTTAGTTATTACACACATATGTATAAATATTGCTTTCAGATCTTTTAGGTGGAGGCATTAGCAATGCCTACAGTTAAGGTTGTCCAACGCTTCCCATTATAAAGCGCTCTTTGGTTACTTATAACTAACAAATATTTACTGTCTGAACTAAATTTTTGCATGCCAGGTGTCAGCCTCAGGCTGAAAATAGATGTATTATCTTCATGAAAGTTTCAGCAAACATCCCGCAGCCATTGCCAAGAATGAAATTAGTCAATAGTACCTATTTTTCCCTCTGTTTAAAAAGAAAAAGATTTTCCAGTTGTTTATTGTAAGTGATCTATTGCCTCTATCTCACAGAGCAAAGATTTCACATTTGGTGATGGTGAAAGAGAGGGAAAAGAAGGAGAATAGTCTCTTGCTGTCACTGTCAAAATCCAACCAGCTAAGCTTTGGTCGAAATATAAACCCTAGGAAAATTAACATTCCCACATGCTCAGTACAGCCTGCTGCTAAAATGTCCAAATTGCACAAACTCCTATGAAACTCCCCAAATGACTCTGTATGGTATGGAGGCAATGCAGCCGAAAAAAGCATTTGGCCTGAAAGTGTGGAAGATACTACGAGTTCTAGTTTCAGCAGGTATAGGTCATGTTAGTTCCAGGTCTCTTATTTTAAATAAAAGGTTTGTTTGCATAAGTATTAAACCTCAAACTGCTGTGAGGCATTAGCACAGTGGTCTGTCAGTTGGGGAAACAGAGACAAAATAGTTCAATGAGTTGCCCAAAGCATGGAGTGCATCAGTGGCAGAGCATAAAATCCAGGACTCCCGAATACAAGTGGTATTTATCAAAAACTAGAGAGTAGTATTTAGTGTATAAACGCACATTACATAGCATCCTCAACAAAATAGACCCATTCATATTCCACCACTTAGCTCCTTGCTGAAAAGGATCTTCTAAATAATAGCAAGACTGTTGGGCATATTTTTGTGATGTTAAATCAAATAATCCAACTATGGAAAGAAAAAGTTAACAGAGACATGTTTCCATATGCTATATTTTTTTCTGTAATCCCTCAAGAGTTTTTCTAAGATTATAACCATGATAAAGTGACATCTTGAAAATAAGGAAATCTCTGCAGGCTGAAAACTATTGTTGTGACTCTCCTCCAGAAGAACTAAATGTTTTATAGATTTGATAACTGATTAGAACTTAACGGACTAGAAAGTTTTGATACAGAAGTAGCTAGCACAAGTGACTAAATCAATGGACATCGGGTTAGCCAGGAGCAGAAAGTATTGCAAAGGAAAATAGTTTGCTCTGAAACACATAAACTAAGTATTTTATCTTCTTACCTCTTATCCATATCTTTAAACATAAATAAACCAGAATATGGCTTATACAGTGCCATTCATCCCCCAGACCTCCCAAATCATTTTACAAAGTAATTAATAAAATACTGGTAGGAAATCAGCACAGCCATTATGCACTCAACAATAACTCTCTCACATCCTGGGACAAAATAAATTGTTTTAACAAGAGAAGGAAAAAGAGCCGATTCCTTCTTAATAAAAGAGTTCTATTGGATCCTTAATTTCCACTTGTATCATCATCAGATGTGGTGAGAAGGACCTTAATTTAATATTTCATAGAAAGGATATTGCAAAGGTATGGAAAGCTGTATCACTGAGTAGGAGAATGAAGCTGCTACGTTCAGGACTATTAAAGTATAATTATTTATTTAGGCATATCAATAGAAATCTCTGAACTAGTTTATAAAATACATAGCTAACTGCACTGTAGAGGACAGCTGTGTTCACCTGTCCTACTGTAACGCGTCAGTATAAAAAAATGTTCATGCAAGATTTACAAGAGTAGGCAGGGAGGGAAATCAGTGATACATTCAAGGAATGTTGTCAGGATATGACTGAGGTATCATTACCACATTGTAAAAAAAAAAATAAAATAAAATAAAATAAAAAAAATCTATTACTAACAGCACAGTGTAGTTAAATATCTCTGTGTATCTGGACATTTGGACATACTACTGGGTGACAAGAAACTGACCATTCAACTTTGTAAATAAAGACAGACTAACTTCTTACTACTTGAGCAGTCAGATCAAGACCTGCATAGGCACATTAATATTAATCCAATTTTCTAGAATAAAAGGAATTGTGAGCCCATTGTTTCTGACACTTTTACAGTGCATTTCTATTCACCAATCATTTCTTAATCTCCTTTAACCCTGGTTGCTAAAACAGATATTATTACTCAAGTTTTTGAAGATATCTGCATAATCAGAGATACTTTGGACTTATTTCTCAAGACTTAAACTAAATATTATTCAGCTATTTGCCATTTGCAGAAACAAAACGCAATCAAACTGCTCCCCCACATATTACCAAAATTCTAAAGTTGCCTACTAAAACGGTCATATAGCAGCCACCTCTGAGAAGCCTGATGTTATGAGCAGGTGCTGCCCTCTTCTGGCAATTTATTTTTGATTTGTGTAAGTGATTTTGTCATCTTGTGACAGAGTCCTGTGGCACCTTAAAGACTAACTAAAGTATTAGAGCATAAGCTTTCTTGGGCTAATACCCACTTTGTCGGATGCATGCAGTGGAAGTATCCAGGGGCAGGTATAAATAGGTAGGCAAGAACCAGGTTAGTCCAGTGAGGCTGAACCAGCTTATCTCTAATCAGGAAGGGTGAGGTATTCCTCTAGAAGCTGAACTGGAGGTGTGAACAGCGAGAGAAGAGAAACCGCTCTTGTAGTTAGCTAGCCATTCATAATCCCTATTCAGTCCTGAGCTGATTGTGTCAAATTTGCAGATTAGATATGGGGGCAGAGTTGGCATCGATGCCACATACCTACACCAGCAACACCATCACAGGACCTAACCAGATCAGCCACACCATCACTGGTTCATTCACCTGCACATCTACCAAATGTAATATATGCCATTATGTGCCAGCAATGTCCCTCTGCTATGTATATTGGCCAAACTGGACACTCCCTACGAGAAAGGATAAATGGATACAAATCAGATATCAGGAATGGCAATATACAAAAACCTGTAGGAGAACACTTCAATCTCGCTGGACACAAAATTACACATTTAAAAGTCATTATATTGCAGCAAAAACACTTTAAGACCAGACTGCAAAGAGAAACTGCAGAGCTGCAATTCATTTGCAAATCTGACACCATCAACTCAGGACTGAATAGAGATTATGAGTGGATAGCTAACTACAAGAGCAGTTTGTCTTCTCTCGCTGTTCACACCTCCAGTTCACCTGCTAGAGGAATACCTCACCCTCTCTGATTAGAGATAACAAGCTGGTTCAGCCTCATTGGACTAACCCTGTTATCTCTAACCTGGTTCTTGTCTACCTATTTATATCTGCCTCTGGATATTTCCGCTGCATACATCCGACGAAGTGAGTATTAGCCCATGAAAGCTTATGCTCTAATACTTTAGTTAGTCTTTAAGGTGCCACAGGACTCTGTCATGTCTGCAATTCCAGACTAACACGGCTACCCCCTCTGATTTTTGTCATCTTGTATCATTTATATTTTCACTGACTATAGTAAGGATTTCACTGGCATGAATACTGACTTTACAATTTCCTATTCAAGGTAGGGCTCTTCAAAATTGTGAAAGGGACTGATTGACACCATCACATACATTAAAATGTTGGTGAGCTTTGGAAGTATATAAGAAACAAATTAAACTAGCAAGTAAAAAATTAAGGCAGAACTGATTTTCAGAGAAAGAAAATTATATGGAACATGATGCAAGAAAAAATAAAAGTTATCTTAAAAATGTTAACCCTAAACATTATTAAAGACCTCAATCTGCCAAGGTACAGAGGACCTCCCGAGAAATGTTAATTGCTCTCAAATCCCTGTGATAGCTCTGGGAGTGGAAGATACCCAAGGCCTGATCTAAAAGAAGTTGAGCTCCCACAGCTCTCCTGATTTCAATTGGCGGTTGGACGCTCAGCACTTCTGAAAAGCCAGACAAAAGAGGGGACTATGGACACTGGGTGGTAATGGCTGGGTCTAATGAGAGAGTTGGCTCAGTAATCAGGAGGATATATAACTGGGAGGAACAGGAAGCAGGGGGAAACTCGGAGAGCGAGCTGGGTGGAGGACAGAAAGTGGTGTGAAAGGCTCCTCCTGCTGTATACTTGTGCCATGTTCTGTCCTGTCTGGAAACGGGATTAGAGGCACTCATGGTGGAAAAGAAACAGACTGTGTTTGTGACAGAGACCATGAAAACAGGCTACGCAGCGCTGCTCACTGGGTAGCTGAAGGAGCACCCTGTGATATGGGAAGCAGCAGTCATGATATAGCTTGACTTCAGTAAGGCTTTTGACACAGTCATACCTGATAGTCTTTCAAAATAGGGAAATGTGGTCTAGATAAAATTACTATAAGGTGAGTGCATAACTCTGAAAAGAAAAAAAACCTCAAAGTAGTTATCAATGGTTCTCGGTCAATCAGGGTGAACATATCTAGTGGGGTCAGCAGAGGATCTCTCTGGCACTATTCATTATCCAAGTCATTAATGAAAATGTTGGAGTGGAGAGTATGCTCATAAAATCTGGAGATCACACCAAGCTGGGAGGGGTTGTAAGCACTTTGGAGGACAGCATCAGAATTCAAAATTCTCTTGACAAACTGAAGAACTGGTCTGAAATCAACAAAATGAAATTCTAGAAATAGAAACACAAACTATTTCTTAGGAAGTAAAAACCAAACATACAAATAGAAAATGGAGAATACGTGACGAGGTGGTAGTACTGCTGAAAAGAATCTGCGGGATACAGTGGATCACAAATTGAATACGAGTCTGTAGTGATCCCGAGTGGTCTCCCTCTGATTGGGAGTGCGAGGGAGCCGGAGATGTCCCTTGGAGGGTGGAGCCAAGACCGCCCCACCCCCCTCGCTGGAAGTACCAGGGCGGGACCGGAACTATAAAAAGGCCAGCCCTGCAGCCCAGAAGGGGAAGAAGCAGGGGAGGAGAAGGCCACTCCGCAGGACCCGCTGCTGCCTGGAGGAGACTCAAGCCCGAGCTGCGCTCCAATCCCCGACACTGAGGACGACTGGCTCAGAGTACCCGCCACCATGTACCCGGAGGAACCGGACGCCGACTGGACAGCAGATGTACCCACTCCCCGAGTCAGCCGCCCCTACCCTGAACAAGGGAACACTAAAGACTGCTTGCTTGCTGGCTGCCTGTGCCACGCCCATGCTATAGCCAGCCCTCCAAGACTGTTTGTTTGTTTCTGGCTGCCTATGCCCTGAAGCCCAGGCCCCAGCCCGTGAAGACTATTGTTTGCTGGCTGCCTGAGTCCTGCCCAGGCTATAGTCAGCACTGTGAGACTGATTGGTGGTTGGCTGCCTAAGCCCTGTCCAGGCTACAGCCAGCCCTCTTTGAGAGACGGTGCCACTTACAGGTTGCCAAATGGAGCCTGAACGCGACTGGTTTGGACTGGCCCGAGGGGTCTCCCTCCGAGTGGGAGTGCGAGGGAGCCTACAGAGTCAATGTGATGCAATTGCAGAAAAGGCTAGTAGTTTGGGGTGTATTAACAGGAGTGTCATATGCAAGACACAGAAAGTAACTGTCCCAATCTACTCAGCGATATTGAGGCCTCAGCTCGAGTACTGTCTCCAGTTTTTGAACTATAATTTAGGAAAGTTTTACACAAACTGGAGAGAGTCCAGTGCAGAGCAACAATAATGGTAAGAGATTTAAAAAACTTGACCTATGAGGAAAGGTTAAAAAAAAAAAAAAAGGCATATTTAGTCTTGAGAAAATAAGACGGGGCTGGAGGGGGGGAGAAGAGGGAAGGGAACCTGATAAGTCTTCAAATATGTTAAAGGTTGCTATTAAAAAGAGGATAATGGTCAACTGTTCTCTATGTCCATTGAAGGTAGGACATGAAGCAATTGACTTAAATCTGCAGCACAGAAGTCCCCCACCTCCGATATCTAACTTAACTATAAGGATAGTTAAATACTGAGATAGGTTTCCAAGGGAGGTTGTGGAATCCCCCTCATTAGAGGTTTATAAGAACAAGCTAGACAAATACTTCTCAGAGGTGGTCTAGATATGCTTGGTCCTGCCTCAGAGCAGGGGCCTGGACCAGTTAACCTCTCGAGATCCCTTCCAGCCCTACAATTCTAGGATTCTGTGAAACATACCTGGTTACTTTCATGATTACTGAATCAAACATTCTTTAGTTGTTCACCAGTTCTCTGATTCAACTAATGAAAATGCCTTAAAGGTCTTTCAAAATACTATGAGCAATCTACATTTTGTAGTTCTATTTTGTATCTTGTACATATGCTAACTTCAAAAAGAAATATAGGAAGGACAGCTTTTGGCCTTTGCAAGAAGAATTAAAGGTTTGAACATCTTCCCCTGTATCTCTATATTTTACTCTACTCTCTCTAATAATATGCTGTAAACCCAGTTATTGTCAAACTGTAAGTATCCAGAATTCCTTTACAGAACATAATAAATCATGAGTGCTACTACAGAGCTTTGCTTTTGAACTAAAGTTTTGTAAACTGAAAGTTATATTACCTTAAATATAATAGCAATGGGAATATCTTCTGACAGAGTGTTATGCCTCAGGTAAAATCTTCCTTGTTTCACAATCATATTTGTTCTGCTCTTCTTCTCATGAGTGGAACTAAAGTTAAAAAAAAAAAGTATTAAGTTTGATACACATCTTGCCACAAAAGATGTGTATCACAAAAAGCTGAAATAGAAAATAAAGCTGGTTGGCTAAGAGGCCCAACCCAAAAGAATATATAAGCAGTCTTCAACAATTTGTGCAATACAATTAAAAAAAAAAACAAAAAACCCAACCACACACACACACACCCAGCTATGGATTTTGGGTCCATACTAAACTGACTTAGCTAAAGATTAAGTTGCCCCTCTGACCCCACCACCAACAGATTAACTTTTTCCTGGAATGAAGCTTGTGTAAACAAGTCTTCTAAATAGCGTGGCAACCATTTTCTCTACCCCACTGTGGAGATGCAGCCACTGGATAGCCTTAGATCAAGGGTCTTGTAAAGTACAGGACATTTCATCACTAGTTAGATGGTTCAAATCCATTTCAGATTTGTGAGACTGAATACTGCCATATTCTGATGGCCATTGAGCGGTCAAGGCAAATTGACCAGTACCAAAAAAGCAGCACAACATTACACCCAAACTGGTTACTGGCAGCATCAGCAGGGAGGTCTGAGTGGGAACAGGAACCTAACTACCCTCCCAGTATCAGAGGTGGTAAGAGGTCATGCGGAAGCACACTGTGAGGTGGTGAGGGAAGGCCTGAATAGGTCACTATGCATGCTGTACCGGATATATGACTGAACATATGATTCAGGCTCCATGATGATTCAGACTCTGACAACTCGTGAGCACTAAAGAAGTTATACTTCTAGAGCTTGAATAAGTCTCCTACACAGCCACATGTGGGTGAGAGGTCAGAGTGCTTATGCATCAAGGTTGGGTGGCAGATTTCCAGCTTTTACTAGAAACCAAAGACAGAAATCTTCCACTGATGTCACTTGGAGTCTGCCACGGATAACTCGAGCAAGACTGGGTCAAATACTATAATCTATAGGTGGCACCTGCTTTCTGCATTTTTACAGCAAAATTTGCTCTATAACAAAAACTGGAATTCGCTTCACTAACTTACGGACAAATCTGAAGTCTCCCATTGACATTGGTGGGAACTCTGGGCTAGTGGACTTCAGGACTGGGCTTTAAATTATTGGAACTATGTTAGCAAGAGAATGTGCTTTCAATATTTTTTGCACTAAATGGAAGTAAATAAAAGTTAACTTTCAAGTGATGACACAAACAAGCCTCTTAAGTGAATGCAATACATTTTCTGTACCTGGTAACAGAAGCTCCAACTGTCCCTTTTCTATCAGCTTCCACAATGATCCTGTTTTTGGATAACTGCTCTTGAATAAGAATGACTTTCTCTACACCTTTGACAATGAAGTAGCCACCTACCAAATGGAGATGAAAAATGGGTTTGCACTTCGTCTTCCTTGGCTATTATTCCCCTCTTACAATAGATTTTCAAAATTGTTATAATTTAAATTTAAATTAATTTAAAAAAATAAATACAAGAAATGCATGAAGAAAATTACGTAATAGGGAAAGAAGGGGAATAAACACCATCCCCACAAAATGTTATTATATACACATACATATACACACACAGCATTTTTAACCCAAGGGGAACCTCTTATAACTATGGAGAGAGAAAAAACTATTGGATCTTGTTGGACTCTTGTTATGCTGATCTACTTGGGATCTTAAGATCTTGCTGGAAAGTGCTTATCTGCAGCAATGATGGGTGCTAAAGAGAACCGAAAGGGAGACAGAAAATATTGATCCAAAGGATGTTGTTGAACATTGCTACTGCACATTAAACTAAAAATAAAATGGTTTGCCAAAACAGCACCAGATTAAAGCATCATGATTAAAAGGACTGACCATGTGAGGTGCTCAGCAAATTACAACATAGGGCCCCAAATTAAGAAGCTTGGTTTCCATAATTACTTTCTCTAGTGAAGCAATTTTATATTAACCTTTTTTCCACTCATTTCAATTCCATTGTAGTAACTGAGGCAATGAAAAAAAATAAATAAATCTATACTTCATGTTGTATTCTAATCAGGAATCCTACTTGGAACAATCCTCAACTTATCTAGTATTTTACGCCAAGGTATTGTGTGATCATAACAATGAACACAGAGATAAAATGGAACAGGGAAATGATAAAGGCACTTCCTGAAAGCAGTTTGATAAATGACAGGAAAGTGGCGGGGAGGAGGCAGAAGAGAGAGAAAAGTCAACATACTGATGAAAAACTACAACCAAAGCAAGTAAACTTTTCTTAAAAATCTGTCTTTAAATAAAAAAATAAATAAAAGTAATATGGACAATTAAGAAATTATGAAGATCTTGACAGCTGTTGCTCACAAGCAGATATATGAATACTTAAGTAAAGATAACATCTGTATTTCCCCAGCTCTGTGGATTATTTATATATCTGTCTTTTAGTGGTTACCTTATGAACCATGAACAATTTTTTAAAATCATGGTAAAGCCAGGTTATTGACATTAGTAACTTTAATTTAAAATCCCTACTTGTAAAAGAGAAATGTAGGAAATGCTGTACTGGATCAGAGCACTGGGCTGCTCCTTTAAGCAGAAGTACACCTGGCCAATAATGCAGCATTATATTGGTGAAGGGAAAATTCACTCCTACTCTGTGAAGTCATCAGTTCGGGTCTTGAGGTGTTAGATTTGTCTCTAGCTTATGAACTCTAGCTACAAATTTTAGTCATGCATATAAACAATTTAAGAAATTATTGAACTACTTGGTACACTATCTTCCCTGAGCTGTGAATTCCACAGGTTAATTATACAACGTAAACAAGTATTTCCTCTCCTTTGAAAATTGCTAATGTATATCACACTCATGGGATATATGTATGCCCACACCAAGAAAGAACAGATCTGCAGAAGCAATATACTAGAAAAACGATAGATACTGGTAAGTAACTCTTCCCTTTTGTTAGGTGCAAAATTTTAAAAAGCCACCTACTTTCAGTTTTATCACTTTCCTCCTTGGTCTAGCTCTACAGAACAAGGGGAACAGAAGTACTTGCTCTTTTTCAACCATACTGTACATTTTAAAAATGTTCTTTTATCCTCTTAGCATTCCCAGGAATAATAAATTGAAACTTCACTCTCCCCTCACAAATTAGCATTCTTACCTCGATCCTTTCAAAATGCTGGGATTCTGAAGTCAGGGGACCTGTCTGAGCATACTGTTCTCCATACTGTCATAACTGTTTCTCATCCCTTTTAAAATACACCTGAAAGCTTATTTGCTTCTTTAACAGCTAGTATATATTCAGTAGCTACCATTATAATAATTAGACAGAGCCTGACTGATCTTAGGAAAATAACTAGTACATACAAGCAGATGAGGTTATTTTTCTCCAAATATACATTATTTTCTAAAAATATCTTTGAGAGAGAGGGGAAAAAATCAATCATTCAAGCCACAGAAAGAAAAATAGTTGGATGAAGACAGTACCTGGATCTAAAGGGCATTCATTAAGTTTGGCAAATTCTGCTGGAGTTTTCCCAGTAAGAACACAATTGGAGCTGCGCAGCATTATAGGCATTCTGTAAGAAAACCAGAGTTATCCTTGTACTGTAAATTAGGAAGGATGACAACATGAGAAGTCACAGACCTTACAACAATCAGTGATGACAAAACTGGAGAAAATGTGTTGAACATTTACGACCCAGGGGACTTGAAAAAGTAGAGACCAGAAGCAAAGTAACAAAAGCAAGGAAACTGAGTTAAAGTTCCTCTCCTTTAACTCTATCCCATTTGGTGTAACATCAGCAAATATTCTGATAAAATGTGTTAAAACACCTAGGTGCTGTAATATGTGATCCAAGAAAAAAAAAGAGTCAGAGATCCCAGGAAACTTTCATTCAACTGTTTCACTTTTGCCAATGTATGTCTGAGTTTTTGCTGTTGGTTAATAAACAATTCTGATGTTCTCACAGTAAAATCATCCACTTTTCTTATTTTAAAATGCTTTTTCAGTCAGATTCACAATATACTTTTCCAAACCTTACATATTTCACTGAAAAAGTTGATGAGAAATGAGGGAACTTTATTTCAAACAAAAAAGAAATTGTGTTCTGGACATGATAAAAAGTAATTTATTTGCACGTTGTATTTGCTTAAAGAACAGCCATGTGCCAGGATTCTTCCTACAGATGAGTGTAGCTAATTCATCATTACAGTGAAATTCACTCCTTTGTAGAAACCTGCATAAGGCCCATGTTCCACATATGTCCTCCAAATAGCACTTATGAGACTTCAGCAATGTTTAAGTTTTGTCCTGGGATGAATTTCATCCTAATGTGTTTAAAGAGCTCTAGGATGCAGCTATGCAAGTAAATATCCACTTCATCAAATGGGACTCCTGAAAACTTAAAATTCATTCATCTCTTGCTAAATAAGCTTTAATCCTTTCTTCTGAAGCTTTCAAATTTCGTGGACTTCTTGGCCATTTTCATATACTTAAATCTAAAAATAAAAAGTGATTGACCTAGTTATATGTAAATTTCTGTACTTAATAAAGAAGAATGGCTATCTTCATTGCTCCAGTTATGTCTTCTTGGGACAGGGTGTTCACTTGCTCACTAGAGATAAGTAGCTTCATCTGCCAGTCATCCTAAATGACAAACGTGATAGGCCTAATTTCTTGGTTACTAATCTTAGTGATCATAACCACTTGTTAGAGAGAACCAAAATGGGGTATGCAAATATCATGATGAAAACCCAGAGGGAACAGGCTTGACCAACCCTCAATTTTTCAGTGATGGAAAGCAAGTTACTTTGCAGCTTCCATGTCACGGTAGAAGATGATAGATTTACTCACTGGAGGAAAAGAAGATCAGATTGATTTTTTTTCTCCCAAACAACTTCAAATGTTTTGTTTTTTAAAAGAAAAGGGAAAAAAAATGGGGAGAGGAATGATGAGCCAATGCACATTGAAAGTCCATACAGAAATACAAAAGGCAGGCAAACTAGTTTTTGTTTGTTTTTTTTTCTGAGCAAAGATTTCTCTCATACAACACAATAGAAACCACTTTCCCCATCAAAAATTTGAGCTGCTCTATGCTCCCACTACAATGAGCACTAGAAAGAAAAAAAAAAAACAACAAAAAACACACACACAAGTGAACTTTCTGTTTCCAGGTGAATTGCAAATCAACAGGAGAGTATGATATGTGCTTAGGACAAGTAAATTAACTTAAAGGCTTATGAAAAGATTAATGTGCTGTTCCAAAAAGAGATGGAAATATATTCAATCAGATATTATCAGTTTTAACATATTTAAAATTTTAAACACACACTTTTTGGAATCTATAAATTTAAAAATGTATTTAGCTATCTAAAGTAGTATCACAGGACTTATGTGTTTAATGAAATTTCCTCTCTTTTATATATCATTGGCTCTTCTTGTATATAAAATGTTCATTACTAATCAATAGTTTTGGAGACTGTTTTAAAAGTCATATTTCTACTAAGTAAACCAAGCTGAAAGTTTGTTGTTTATGATTCTTTCACCCAGATGTGGAACTTGTTAGTTTATTGCATTTAGAATTAAAATTGTAAATGCATAGGATCACTGGAGCCATTTTCAAATCACAAAATAGACTAGTAAGTCAGTGCTGTGCCAGAAGACTGCTTTCCTTTTCTTTGCAGTAATGTTCTCACTTGACAGGAGGCGAGAAGGTATATACAGCTGCTGGCTTTAGTGTTCAGATATAGTGCACTAGGTCTGTATAATACTTTCGTCTTTTGGGGCTTCTTATACCAGGATTGCTTTATAAATCCTCATTCCTTCCATTGTTTAAAAATGTAGGGGGGGAAAAAAAAAAAAAAAAAAAAAAAA